>APFE031018565.1:0-27433 GCA_000404065.3 Pinus taeda
GGATTGATTTAGTGAAGGGGAACCAAGCGATCTCCAACACTGTATCGACATAATACACGTGGAAGCTCCCTCATCAATCACAGTCCTATGAACAGGTATGTTTTTGACTATCACTGGAATCTGGACAACCATCTGATGAGGTAAGCGCGGTGCACTATTTTCTAGATCGAAGATTATAAGGTTCGGGTCCTGAACATCAACAGCTCCTATAGCCGACAAAAGTAATTTACGCTGTGCTGGGCATGATTGCAGCACTTCCAAAGCCGACATTGCTGAGGGTGAAATAGCTAAATCCTCAACAATGTTGTAGTTCTGATCCGCTCTCGCATGTGGATTGAAAGAAGATTTTCGAAGTACACCCTTGGTGGGCGGTTTGATTACTAAGTTTGGATTAGGTTTCTCGATCTGTAGTGGATCAGAACTGGGAGTTGAGGTTGATGGATTCGAATGAGAATATTCTGCTTCTTTACCATCAACAAGACTTTTACTGCCATAATCTTGCAATCGAGTCGCAATCCTAACATGGGACATCATCAATATGGGTTCTTCATTGGCACTGGAGGACAAACCTATCATCTTATTGTCTTGATTTGGAAAAGGATCCTTCAAAACAGCAGGAGTTTGGGAACCTTTGACAATTTTCGTAACCTCTGCACGATGAAGGCAGTCTCTCATAAAATTTTCTTCGTCACAAATGAGACACGGATAACTGACTAAAGTTATAGGAAGTGGCTCGCAGTAACTCGATGTACCACTTGGCCGCAATACCAATTAGAGTGCGCTGGAAAAGTCGTAAACGAATTGAATCATCTGAAATGGAATTAGATGCACACCAGAGGTGATAAGTCATCACATGGTTCGATGGGTCCTCTCCTGGCTTACCTTCGAACCTAGGAATATCATTGGGCAACTTATGCGGCATTGGCAGCCAATACTAAAGATAGTTAATTGGATCATTCGTAAGGCGCATCAAGTCAGGCAAGTCCAAAGTTGCGATAAAAGGTAACTAACGATTAGGGTCCCTAAAAATTTGGGTCTGCAGACCAGCCCCAGGAGGAGGATATCCAGGATAACTAGGAATTGGAATTGCATTTCGGATATTTTGTCCTCCTGGAAAACCAGGATTAACCGGACCATACTGGGGTTGCTGAGGTTGTTGATATGTATACCCAGGGAACGGTTGATACTGGTAGAATGGTTGCTGCGTAGCAGGGCCATATTGGTACTGGCCTTGGTACGGTTTTTGATTAAACTGAGGTTGAGTGTTGACAACCGTACTTCCTACAGGCATCTGAACCGAAGTGTGGACCATGGGTCCAGACTGAGGTAAAGATGTCTGAGGAGTAGATACAGGGACAGTAGAAACTGAAGTTGTCGATACTCCAAAAGAAGGTGGGGTAGATGCAGTAGATGTTGCAGTAGTTGCAGCAGACATTTGAGGCAGAGTACGAGGTGTACTAGGCCTAGATTGAGAAACTACAGAAGGTGTAGGAGTTTGAACAGTAGACTGGATGGGTTGCTGGGATGAACCAGAAACCAAGGGTTTTCCAGTTTGAGATGACAACTGCGCATTCAGTTGCAAGACCTGTTGGGATTGAGATGGATCCCACACTAAATTCGTTCCAGGGTATGGACCCATAACTAGTTGAGGATATTGAGGACCATAACAGGATTGAGGGTAGGGTTGATAATATGATTGACCTGAAGGTGGTTGGTAACCTTGAGTTGGGTACTGACCTTGGGGTTGATAACCTTGAGGCACGTACTGATACTGGGGTTTACCTTGAGGTACATATTGATACTGGGGTTGACCTTGAGGTACATATTTATATTGAGGTTGAATTTGAGGTACATATTGATACTGAGGTTGACCTTGAGGTACATACTGAGTCTGGGGTTGACCTTGAGGAACGTACTGTCCCGTAGGTATGTACTGTCCTTGAGGTTGCCCCACAGGCGCAAACTGAGTACCTTGAGGTTGCCCCCCAAGCATATACTAGGTACCTTGAGGTTGCCTCCCAGGCGAAGACTGGCCACCTTGCGGTTGAGGATTGGGAATAGAACCTGACATCATGAGAATATCTTCTACACTCAACGGTTTAGTACCATTATTTCCAGTTAATAACTTTTGTTCAATAGGTTGAGGGGATGCTCTCGAAAAAGTACCAGAAATGGACTGTTACCCAGTGGGAATAGAAGGACCATCATACAAAAAGGCTTCTGGAGATTGAGAAAACATGGATGACTGCTTGGACATATTCAATGGAGGATAGTAACCTCTAGGTGTTGGGTGATAAGAAATACGAGGCGGTGAAAAACTTAGTCCTGGGTTTTCCAAAAAATTAGTCAATGAAAGATACCAAGCACTGCTCCTAGGTGGACTGTAAAAGATTGATTCACGCTCCCTAAGGTCTAAAATAGGTCGATCTTCTGGAATAGGAATGCCTTCTTCGTTGTCTGAAATAGCAAGTTCTTCAATAGCTATTAGTCCAGAAGGAAGATATTGGGTAATTATTGCTTCTACCCTAGGTGAACTAGGACCACTAGAAGCTGGAGAAGCAAACCCTGATATTGGAGTAGCAGCAATTTCAGATTCGGGTTCAGATATTTCAGGTTCTTCACCTATATCACTAGTAGATGCAACACTACTAGTAACTTCTGAAACGGATACAGGTTGTGTACTATAATCTGCTATTAATGCTGAAAAATCAGGATTATATCCTACCAAAGCAGATTCTCCTCTTTCAGGTGACCCACTTCTACTGTCTCTAGGAGTTACCAGGGCCCGTAGCCCTTCAGGATGGCTTGGTGAAAACTCAGGTGGTTGGCCCCGAAGTCTATGGAACTTCCTTGGTAATTCAGCCATGGTTAAAAAATTCTAACTACTTCACACGAAAACAAAGTAAAATCTCAATGGAAACCACCTAAAGCCTCTAAAGAACCAAACAAATTGAATCACACGCCTAAACAATCTAGGAGATCAATCACAAAAACAGTAACTTTCTATACCGAAAACACTAGTTGGTGATGAAATCTAATGTCGCAGAACTCAATACAGAAATAGCAGTTGGAGCAGTTACCCTGGCAACTTGCTTAATGAATAGACTGGCACAAGTTTCTCCACTTAACCGTCTCGAGTGAAGAGAACCCCCAAGAAAATCCAAGTGAGTCTAGCTGACGTCTGCTCCAGGTACAGTGGGATCTTCCTGCCACTGTCACCTTAGGAAGAATCCTATAGAATATGGTCACTATGGTTACCAACAGAAACAAATATACCTGGGGGAACAGTCTACGATCCGATATGCACGCAAGGGCAGAGTAACAAGCTCAATCCGCTTGAAGGCTCCTTGACATAAACCAAGGTTTACCAACAATTGACCCCAGGCTCCTCGACAATGGTTAATCCGAGGTTTACCATTTGTAATATGTGAATATCTGACATCGTTCCCAATGAGGAAGGATTGATTCCCACACTGGTTCGGACATGATCTCGTGCTTCTCCTTTAAGAGGAGCTTTCCCAGAGCATAGATGCAACAATTGGATTTCTCTCCTACCGCAAGATACAGCTACTTGTTTATTTTATTGTCTTGGAGAGTTAAGTACTCCCTACTCCAAGACACTAGCCTAAGCTATGTTGGTGTAATAGAGCCCTAGAAATAAAAAGATTTCTAGATTAATTTTACTCTAAGTGTTATTTTTATTTGTTTTTGATTAAGTCAAGAGGTGCGGAGATGAAACTCGTGGTGTGAAGACTCGACTCAAAATCACTAAAACATGCACTTAAGATGATTAAACAATCTTTTTTCTTCAATGAACTTCTAGCTAGGAAAGAGTTTGAGAATGCAAATGCGTGTAAACACAAATCTTTCTTAACAAGCAAATTAAAAGAAGAGTTTTTGTTCTAATGCACTCAAAACGAGACAACTAGTTGTTTGCACAAAAATTTCCCTTTTCATTCAAACGCTCAAATGCTACCAAAACAAACTTTTTCAAAAGAGATTTTTGTACTTTTATAAAAACACTCAAAACTATGACTAAAGCAAATCTTGAGAAACTATGAATAAAGCAAATCTTAAGATCTACAAACTATAAGAAACTACTTGAAGTAAAAGCTTACAAGATGTTTTGTTTTTAAGGACGTTTTACTTGGCGATAAGAAAACCAAGGACTAACTTGTCCAGAATCACAAATTAGTCAAAAAACAAGTGATTTTGTTCTTTTTTGTAAAAGTGAAATCCAAACTTTTAACACAAGCTTTTCGAAGTTTTGCAAAGAGAAAACACAAGATGGATTCCTCAACAAAGGTTTATTTTGCAAATGGTCAGACTCATAAGAAGGCCAGTAAAAACCAAGGTGATCTGAAGCTTCTATGCTTCTAAGCTCTGAGCTACTACACGACCCAAATGAAAATCAAGACGGGAAACCAAAACTTCTAGGAATTTCACCTAAAACCATAACACCAATGAAATTAAACCAAGGAAAGCTTTTGACAAGTCACATGCAGGTCTGGGCAGAGGATAACAACATCTAAACAAAAATAAAACTAATTGAAAGAGTAAAATTTAAGTTTTTCAAAATTTTAGCAGGGTTCGCAGGTTCAGAGTTTACACAGGTGCGTGCATGCTCTGTGTGCAAAGTAAACATGCGTAGAGGTACGCACTGTGATACAAGCACAGGGTGCAGGCTTCTCCTAAAGTTATGAAAAGAAAAAACAAACCTAGACCCACTAAATCCACCCAATTCCACACACAACAAGCCAAAAATAGAAAAAAAAAAAGACAAGTTTCTCAGGTCAAAGTAAAAACAAGGAAAACAATCAAGTCCCCAGTGGAGTTGCCATTTTGTCACACGGAATGAGTCGAGGTTGCGAACAAGATCGACCTTCCTAGTATCTAAAGATATCTAGTGAAAAGCAAGCCAATCAAAAACTATCTTTCTCCGAATATGCAATTAAAAACAAAGCCAAACAAGTGTTTTGGGCCTACCTTGGGTCCAATGCAAGTTTGTGGAAGCCTCGCTCCAAATGAGCTTCCTTGAAGCATAAGTCTGCAAACACAAACAAGCAAACAAATTAAATAGCACCTAAAAAGCCAATATCATAAAGCATATTCATCATAATGATCAAGGAGATTATGAAACAAACCACATAAGACAATTTGTTCAGAAAAATGAATCTGATTGTATTAATTCAAATGAAGAAGAACTTTACAACCTGTGCCTTGATGCTGTACAAGCTCCTCCCAGGGTCCGACAAGAAGTCTCCTCTACTTTGACAAGTTTCACTCACTTCCTAATGAAACCAAAAGGTATGTGATCTCTCCTCTCAATTTTAACTAGGAAGTCCCAATTCCATCACCATTTACCCTAAAAAATGTTCAGCTTCTAACCTCTCCAGCAACTGACCCAATGCCTTAATTTATAGTGCAATGGAGGGAAGTTACTAGGTCCTCCTTCAAAGGGATAAAGCCCTCCTTCAAAGGGATAGCTCCTCCTATCAATGGATTAGCTCCTTCTCTTTTGGGATGCATGAACCACCTTGGAGCGAACAATCCACGTCAAAAACCTTCTAGAAACATCTAGAATTAACCCAAAAGTAAGTTTTTTAGGATAAACTTGCACCTTTTTTACTTTTACAAGGGTACGCACCCACCCCTTTACATACAAAGCATGCAGATACGCAGGTAATATGAACAAAGGGTGCGGGCCCGCAAGCAAAAGTGAGAGAAAGTGCGGAACCAGAGTAATATTGATTTTCAATGTCTTTCTCTCATTTGCAAAGCTTGACATGAAGAGCTAAGGTCTGAGACTTGATTAGGGAGCTAGTATAACTGATGATAGACCCATACTGAATGCAAATAATCATGGTGACGATATTTTTGTGTAACAGTCTTAAACTCCAAAACAAAATATGAGCTTGAAGAATTCAGGATTGAACTAGACAGAACTGAAGTTGTATTGGGGGTAAGAAAAGTTTAACTAAGAGGAATTTGATGTTACATCTTGAGAATAAGTGCTAGAATTTAGAGGTTCATTTTAAAACATTTCACAGAAAATTCAATGCTCTATATCAGGAAGGACTCAAGGTTTGCAGGATATAGGTGGAAAATAGATTCCACTTGAATATTATCAACACAAGTTACATGAGATACCAGTGGACAAGACTAAATTTACCAAAATGAAAGGAATTATAACTAGCAAATATTTCATACAACGTTTAAGTTATGATTTACTAATTTAACATGAAATTAAGCATTTGTTTCTAACTATGCCTACTTTTGAAAAATATATTAAAGTTGATGAGTCATACAGAAAATTGTTAATTTCTTCTATCCCTCATGAAAAGAGACGGGATAAACCATGTGAGCTTATCGAATAGAGAAGAATGCTAAATTTCAGGAGCAGACATTAGATTAATAGAGGTAGTGAACATAAAAGAATATTTCTAGCTACAATCATCAACAACAACCCTCGAAATCTATGCAGAGTGTTCAAATCAATTCAGATTTACTATTTTTGTAATATCCAAATTTATTTTCAATGATATCATATTTTGTAATAAATTTTTATTCAAGTCTAGATATGTTTGAGTCAAACTCTATGAGTATTTTTCAATTCATAGAAGAAAGGTTTGAACCCTTGTGATGAACCAGTGGACATGCTTGTAACTTTCTGAGCTATTTTTGAAGTTAATAGAAGGATTCTGAATTCATTCTATGCAGCTTGTGTATCTTCGTGAGTTCTTTTGGTTATTCAATTATGTTTTCATTTTTATTTTCTTTGCACATGTTCAAGATAAAATATAAGTTTCCGTAAGATTAGATTGAACGTCAACCTCTCTGAAAAGCTCCTGCAAATTTATCATTATTAAAAGATATTAATTAACTGAAACTATCTATCTTAGTTAATTCCTCTAAAAATTGTAATTTTTGCCTTATGTCATCTCTTGCATATGTATTGTTTGGATATATAAGAATTATATACACATATTCTATATATAAAATATTAGATATTCAATATGAATGTTTAAGGAATTATATATCTTCTTAAATTTTTCTTTCCAAATAATTTTAAATTTTAATTTTCTTAAGAATGAAGAATCAGCCCTTTTGTTTTCTCAAAAATACTCAGGATTTGCATGTGTTTTTATAGAATATGCTATAGAGGTATGATAAATTTGAAAGCTGAAGAAGTATACGTAGAATCTGTTAAGAAAATCCATGTACACATGTGAGTATGAAGAAGCAAAGACACGTACAGTTTCCACACCATGGTATTCTAAATATTGAGGGTCCTTACCATGGTATTGCCATGTGGTGTTGAGCCCAATAATGGATGTTTTGATCTCGTCTAAAAAAAACCATCGGCTAGAGTATGGTTTTGACATGTGGCATTGGAAAAGAGCTAAAATATATAAGGATATCAAGATCAAAGTGACAAAAAGTGTGCAATTGATGGAAATATTATGAATAGTTAGATCTGAAGAAAATATGCATGTAATGGGCTATTGATGCTTTGCTTGATCTAAAATACGTATGCACTCAGGATTTTGATGATGGATTAGATCCAATATATTTGAGATGACAAACATGATTATGAGAAGATTTAATTTGTGTTGATATCATCTTAACACATGATTTTATGTGTATGTCGAGATATGGGTATGTTTTAAGTTTTGTGTTGCAGCAAAGATTTGATTCTGAATTTGCATATTTGTACACGGGTTTTATATCCTGCAAGGTGCATACACACACTAGTGTGATTTTGGTAAGTCGCATAGACACTGGTTTTCTTCCTGAAAAGAATGTACACACACAGATATTCTTTGAGTAAAATGCATACAGAAAGTAGTTTTTTGATGAAAACAATGTCTGATCAGTTTAATCCATTTTAATGTGTTTATGTTATCTGTCAATGAATTCTTCTTAATGATCTGGGTTTAAACAATGATGTTCTAGTTATGGATTGATTGATTGAATAATTTTGAAGTTACTTGCTGATTGTGTAGAATATTAGAGAAAGCTCAGAGATTGTTTCGGAATGAAGTAAATATATGTATGATTCAATGGTCATTTCAGAGTAATAGTGGTCTATTTTTTAGGTTTCAGTGGTTTAAGATTTGTACGTGGGTATGTTTAATCAAAGGTGTGTACACATGCGATTTTTCTATTGCAAAGTAGCGTACATATTTTGACAGATGGTTGATTAAGGTTTGTAGTAATAGAATCTGGATTTTTTGATGTGCAGTATGTTGTTTGGTATTCTAGTTATAGTGATCTGACTATTCTAGTTTATTGTTGGGCTTTTTGTATCAGTGATTGGTGTATTTAGCTGAGCCATAGATTGATGATTAAATCATAGTTATAAGTTTCAATTTGATGATGGGTATTGAGCTTAAATTTTGGTAGTGGGTCCAGTCTGAAAATTTGATGAAACGTGGCCTACAAGTTGTGATGTCATGTAGCAGGTGGATCCAGTATGAAAATTTATGAAATGTGGTCCCCGGAGATGAGGGAGATGGAGCTTCTTTCCAGTGGTAGCTAGTAAATCAAATCAAAGGGTTGGCGCTCCCTTCTATTAGAATCTGGAGAATGAGCGAAGGTTGTAGCCTTCTACAGGTGGGTGCCTATGTATTGGTATGAGTTGATGCCATTACAAGATTTAGGGGGTTGGAGCTCCCTTCCAGTAGGAGTTGGAGAACTAGCGAATGTTGTAGCCTTCTGCAGGTGGGTTACTACATACTGGTGTGAGCCTGTTCTAGTACAATATTGTAAAAAAAATTCTTTATATTAAAAAGAAGATAGAGATGATAGTAGTAGGTGGTGTTTTTCCTGCATTGGGTTTCCACCTTAAATCCTGGTGTTCATGTGTGTTGCTTATGTGTGATGGCTTACTTTTATTCTTACTGCACATGGTTATTGTCTATTTAATGTTTAATGAAGTATTTATGCACTAGATCAAAATAAACAGAAGACTTCAAAATAATTTTACTGGATATACACTAGTTGTCTTAAGAACACTCGCATACACACATGGGTTCTCTTCTGTAAAGTCGCGTAAAAATAATAGGAAATGAAATTCAAAATTTTATTGATTTGAAAATATTGATTCATGCCCCCATCTCCCCCCCCCCCCCCCCTCTCAGTATAAGTTCCCTTCAAACTGCACTTTTAATCCATTAGCTTCAAGCTTTTGAACTTCCTTATTCCCATTTAGAATCTTCTGACAGTGAAGAAGATCCTAAATTTTATCTTTCTGAGTTTAAGCCACTTGATTTTAAATCTTCTTTTGTACATACTTATCCATCCACTTCTACTAAATCTAAAGAGGAACTTAGTATTTATACTAATCCTCTAACTTTTAAGGATCCTGAAAAGGTTTTACCTTAAGTTCGGAAGTTAGTTATTAATCCTCAATTCTTCAGAAAACCCAAACCTTCATTACCTCCTTCTTCTAGTAAATTTGTTTCTCCTAAAAAGACAACTCCATCATAACATCAAATGGCTGGTATTCAACCAATTTAGGCAATACATTATGCAGCCTTAGTTATTCCATTTGCAACATAACTTCATGCTTTTCCTTATGGGTATTTAAAACATTTACCTAGATTTAATGGAGATATGGGGCCATGTACTAAAGATCACTTAGCTAAATTCTTGATTTTACTGATAACGTGAATATTGAGCATAAAGATTGTTTCCTTGTAGGGGGCTGACCCAAGTTCAGAGTTATTTAGCCAAACAAATCCCTACACTACTAGCCCTTTCGGCATCAACCCATGGAGAATGGACTGAAGTCTCACCTGAGGTAGTATGGAGGGATGTTGGAACCAATTTTCTACGCCCTTGAGATGTCTCAGATGTCGATTTACTCTAACTAGATCTGTCTTCGAGCAGGTCGTTTCACGCACTATTCCAACCTTCAATACCTTCGCAATATGTTATAATCATTTTCCGCACAGCCCTAACCAAGGGTTGAGATGCTTTTGTGCTGCTAGGGCAGCGAGCTACACTATTTCCCCAAACTACACCACGTATCTTACTTATCTTCTTAACATATCTTAGTTAACTTCACATAAATAGATATTCTATATTGCATTCACTTAATCAATACAATTATACACATTCGCACATCATATAAGTATTAGAAGTGAATTTCAAACCCAATATAACAGATGCATAAAACAGGAATAAATACATAGAAATGATAGGAAACTTCTCTTTATTAATACTTCCAACTATTACAGACTCAACTCGCCGTGCACACTCAGCTGTCGTGATTTGCGCACTCAGCTACGGACTAATAGGCCTCTGTGCACTCAGCTGCAGAGCCTTCTCCTACTCTACGACCCAAAACTAGACTCTGCTCCACAGATCTATCTCGCATACATCATATGTTCATCTTTTCCTTATCCCCTTTTCTTCTCTTAGCTACTTAGAGCCTCACTTTATTTATACAATCCCATGGTCAGTGGACCATTGGTAGACTGAAATTACAATAACAAAACTAAGGGTGGAAAACCCTATGACTCTTTTACAAACTACGCGCTCTGCACCCACAAAATGCGAAGTCTTTACATCGAAATTACAACATTTGATCAAAATTTGGGCTCTAAGTCCCAAAACTTCCCTTGGGGGATCCCACACCCAACAGGCCCCCAACAAAAACATTATGACTCGCCCTCGAGTCACTTTGTTGATGTGGAGATCTTTGCGCAAAGACCTCCCAACTCTGATTGGATTGCTGCAAGTTCGGTAGCGCACTAACTGACTACTTGTTTTACTTCCTCGACGTGTTGTTCAATGGCCATTGTAGCTGAACTGCTGCCCTAGATCCTTTCTTGTGATGCTTGCAGCTGTGAGAGATTTGCTTCAATGGAGGCTGTAATGGTGTATGCCTCATCAATCCATAGCTGTAAGCGCGCCTTCAAAACTGCTTCCTTATGCCAAGCAACATCTACCTGCTCCTTGATCCCTTTAGCCTATTGCATCCTCACGAGCCTCTGTGTAAGGGAAACAGCTGCACAGTCCCTTTTGCTTCATCGTATCTCTACTGTAGCTCGCACACCTCTGTCTCTAGGCATTGTATGTTCGGGTCCTCCTACAGGGTGGTGCGAACCTCGAACGGCTACTTGAACAACTTTGTGTAGTTTGTCACTGCACTATTAACCTCCGCTATTGCTATTTAAATTGGGATGGTGCACTGTTCCTTAACCTCTGGCGGAGTTGAAGGCAACACCTTCAATTGCAATTCTACTATCTAAAGGTTCAACTCTAGCTAAACCCTAGTCATTTCTTCCTTTGCTTTATGCACCTCTGCTGCTAATTTCCGGATGCGCACCTCCAATGGTTCTTCTGCTTGGATGGCCAATTCTGGGACCATCTGGTAGGCTTCCTCCACCACCTACATCATTTTTCTATTCTGCATCACTATCTCATCGCACTGGAGCGTGCGACCCTCCCTGGCTCATAGTTATGCAGTATATCCATCCTGCAAAATATAGAGTGTCTCCCGAGGGAGCGCAACTAAATTTAATTGATTCCCTCCAACCTGCTAACCATAGGTCTGTTGGCCTCATTTTCTGTAAAGAGTGCTCCATCTGGTAGCACTATGGTGTTGGTCATCTAGGCAAGCAGAATTTTCTCTACTGCGGACGTGCCTACTACGAGGCTGGTTGACACAGTTCCATCCTGTGGAGTGTTCACCTGCAACTCCTATATCTATGCCTGAAGAGCCCCCAACACCATCTAGTGTTCCTCCTCGAACTACTAGAGAGCCTCCGTGGTGACATCCCTCACCATCTTGCCAATGTCGTGTAGATCCCCCTCAGTGAGGGTGATCGGGTCAAACGAAATCTTTGAAGCCTTCGACTTCTTTCACGGCCCTAAATGTTCTCTTGCGCATGACATTTTAGCTGAGCGGACGTTGTCTGTGGGTCCACGCCACCTTTCTTTATGTCAGTCTCTGGCTCAAGAAAAGGCGACTTCTATCCTTCACGCTCTTCTTCTGCTTCCTTCTGTTTCTCTCCTGCCAAATTCACAGTGTCGCGCACTGCTTGGGCCCTAGCTACTACTGCTTCATTTCTGCACTTTTTTACCAACTACACCATTCGCAGTTTCACCGCTTCCTTTTTCTGTTGCGCGATAGAATTCTCTGCTTCCGCCGTGGAGCTGGATGGGGCACGCCACTATGGCAGCCATGACTCAAGGACAACCAAGATGACATCGTCTATCACCAAATAGGGTAACTTTTGTCATGTCTTCATGGGGTCCTTCTACGCCCTGATATAGACATGGTGAAAATCTGCCTTGAACTCTACAAAGCTCTGCAAACTGTTGTAGACCGTGGGTGATAATTGTAGCTTGCAATTAATCCCCATTCTGATGTTCATCCCCATGAGCACCTAGAATATTTTTTTTGTCCCTTATCCTTTGTGAATCCTTGGCTTCCCATAGTGAAGCATACTTCACTACCTCCAAAAGATCCTGCACGATCCTCAGGCGTTGGCTATCTTCGGGCAATTCCCATGCCACCAGTACTATGGATAATAGATGCCACACATAGTGAAAAGTTTTTCCTTGCTCCTGTGCCTCACGGTAGTTTTCAAGGAACTCTTTGCATAAGTAGTCTGCCCAATTGAATTGGACCCCTTCTATGCATTGCACTGCTAGTGCAACCACCAGTGCAAGCACCTCATCCGCATGGCACCTCCACATAACCTTCCCTACCAATATCTGTGTCATGACTTTAACTATAGCATTGTTGATGTTGGAAATGGCACACCCTCTCTTCTTCTTCTCCAGCTTAAACTTCTTCTTCATGGCATCCGCGATGGCCAAATCATTGCTCTTTCCTTCCAAGATGTTTGTTAGGTCCTCCCCTTTGCAAGGGAGCCAAGTAATTATGTGAATAAAATGGTTTGTGATGGGGATGGGCTCCTCCAACCATAAGCACCCATCATGTACCAGGCAAAGCAATTGCCTGATGACAAAAATGTTCACTGAGGCGTGATGATAATGCAGCTCCCAAAGTAGGTTTAGCAACCCTTCTTTCTCAACTCCTCTCAACCATTTACATGGCTCCAATTATATGATTCCAGTGGCACGTCTTTCTTCTGGCACATGAGCTACACGCTTGTGAGATGTGGGAACTTCTCATGCTCCATGAGATCCCAATCCTCAAACTTCAGCATGGACACTCATCCCAAGTGCTCTCCTTCAAAAATAATGTCCTTAGGGAGTAGTGGAGTCTACAAAGAGCTCTTGCCCTCATCTATATCTTTGGGCACCTTTGCTTTACCCTTTCACGGAGGAACATATGTAGGTAGCCTAGTAAGAGGGTCCATACCCTGGGTTTCAACTTCCATTTCTACATCCTCATCCTCTACCAGGATTTCTTCAAATTATTCCTCCTCATCGACCTCCAAATTAATAGCCTTCCCCTTTTCTTCCAGGTAAGCTTAGTTCTTAACGGATTCCTAGGTGATACGTGCACCAGTACCATGGCATTCTTGTCTTTCTTAGGTCTCAGTGTGCATGGTGATTTAGGGATATTTGTGACTATCCCAACACTTTCTAGGGCTTCCACTTCTGTAGTGGCCTACATGACTTCCCCAGCAGTCATTACTCTCGTATCCATGGCTTCTTCAGGTGCTGCCATAATGTGATTCCACAAGTCTATCAACGTCTCAGGTAATTACTTAAACAACGAATTTGCCTTTAGAAGATAAAACAAGTCTAGGTTCATGAATGTCTGGGTGCACAATAAATGAGTTCTCAAATTTCCATGTGTTGTTTGCTAGATAGACCTCTGTAATTTATGGCGCCTTTTGAATTTGAATTTGACCATTCCCCCCACATTTGGTCCATTAATGCTCAATTGGCAACAGATTTTCAAGAATATAGCCCATAAAGTTCACCTTAAATGTCTGTCACCCGCTCTGTTTGGTCTCAAACCAAGAACCACATCGTGAATAGTGACTGTAACGGTCACATTCTAGCCAAGCCCTGTGGAAGCATAGCTACCCTTGCGCTTTCGTGGACCTTGTGACACTTCATTGTTGTGCGCAATCCTGACATTGTGCAGTCCCTAGGTAGAGTATTTTATAGTCCTGCGCCTCGTTTCAGCTGCCTGGAGCACTAAGACTGTGCTTCTATCATCTAGTCAAATGGTCAATCCCCTTGTGTATGTCTTCAAATGACTTCCATTGACTTTTCCTGGGAAGAGTTCTCCATTTAACTTAAGTAACTACACCGCACCACCATCTCTGATCTCCTTAATAACATATGGTCCCAACCAATGCATTCTGAGCTTCCCTGGGAATTTATCAAACTTACTATCATACAACAACACCAAATCATTCACCTTAAGGGTGTACAACTTAATATGTCAATTATGCCAAGCCTTTTCTCATTGCTTTTGGACTTGCTGGTGAAATCTAGCCAAAAATCATTCTTCCTCGAGCTCTTCCAACTATGCGAGCCTCTCCTCCAGGGCTTCGCGATCCATCATACATGTGAGCGCTACTATGCACAGACTAGGCATGATGTATTCCATAGGAATTACAACTTCCACTCCATAGACAAGCCTCAAAGGTGTTTGTCTTGTCAGTTTATTGCATGTCGTCCTATAAGCCCATAATATTGTAGGTATGCATAGGTCCCAATCACTTTGTTATGTGTTGCATACCTTTTTCAGCACATTTCATAACTTGGTGAATGTTTCTGTGCGTAGAATCTTCTACTTGATTTCTCTTCCTGCATAATGTCTTCTTGCAACACCCCCATGAGCGTCCGTGAGGATGATGCTTCGTTCAAATTTAGGTACATACCTTCACACTATTTCATCGTTCCCCATCTTGTATAGATGCCCAACAATGACAGAGAAGTCTATTGCGCCCACCATTAATTACTTCTTCTGTTAGATAGGGTATTATTTCAACACAGTTCCGGTTGTGAGAAAGTGAATTATCTTCAAATTGTCCATCTGCTATGTGCACAGCAAAGAGCTACACGTCAGGTAATCCTTCCTCCAGACTAGTAGGTTCCTCCCCTGTCTCAATGCGCGACAGGTGATCTAAGCCCGCATTCAATTATCCAGGCTTCACAACAACTTCAAAATCATATTCTTGGAACAATAAAATACATCTGCATCTGTGTCCCCCCAACAAAGGCTTATTGACCAAGTACTTCAGCATGGAATGATATGTATAAATCTTAACGTGTCCTCCTAGAAAGTAGTGTCGGTACTTCTGGAGCGCATACACCATAGCTAGTCCCTCGCGCTCAGTGGTGGAATTTGCGACTTGCAAATGCGATAAGGTGATCCAAGACTTCTCCACCATCTTGTGTTAGTACTTCCCCCAGTGCTATACACAAAACGTCAACATGGACATGAAACTCTTTCTTCCAATTCGGGAAGACCAAAATTAATGTAGTAACCATATTTTCTTTTAATACATCCAGGCTTTTCTTACAGTCATCGTTCTAGCAGAACGTGACATCCTTTTTCAACAGCATTTCCTTTGGCGCAGTGATCTGGGCATAGCCTTTGATAAACTTTTTGTAATACCCCGTATGTCCCAGAGTAGTGCGCAATTGTTTCGCACTAAGTGGTGCTTCCAAATTTGGAATCACCATGATTTTCACAGGGTCTACCATCAAACCTTGTTTACAAACTACATGCCCCAACAGGTTCCTAAAAGGAACGAGGAATAGACACTTCTTGAGGTTGAGCACGATTTGGTATCTTTGGCATGTATCTAGAGTCAAGTGTAAGTTCGCTACATGGCACCTAACCAACCCAAATATATTCTAGTCATCAAAATAGACCTCTAAGAACTTATGAATATATTCCCTGATTACCACAACAACCACACACGAAAAGATAGTAGGGGAATTCTTCAATACAAATAGAATGACAGTATATTGAAAGCAACCCCACTCAGGCATGATGGTTGTCTTTCTCCTATCCTCCAACGTGATTTTGATCTAGTGGTACCCTGAGAACCCATTAGTGAAAGAATATGCTTCCTACCACCTACATTGTCCAACACCTCATCTATAAATAGATTTGGGAATGGATCATGTACACATGTGTCATCCAATTTTCTGAGATCCACGCATAGTCTTATTTTTTCCTTCTTCTTCTCTTGTGCCACCATCGGGCTTACCCAATCAGATTCCTCCACAGGCTCAATGATGCCTGCCATGAGCATCTTGTGTAGTTCTACTTGGACCTTCTCCTTGTATTTTGGATTTAAGTGATACGACCTCTACATAACTGGCTTCGCATTGGGTTTTAACATGATCTTCATTACCCCTAAATCTCAGATTATTCCCTTCAAATTTGTAAACTTGGTCAAGAATAATTCCACATATTTGTGGAGTAATTTAGTGACCTTATCCACCGTTGCGTCATCTCAGTAGTCTCCAATCTTCACGAATTTAGGTTCCGATTTCGTACCAATATTCACCTGCTTAGTCTTCACCAGCTCGGTTATGTCAGGGTTCTCGATCTGTGGTCCCTAAACCTCGCGGAGGCCTTCCATATCTAGAATGTTAATTTTTTGTCAATCTTCATCTTCTTCTTTAGCAATTACATTATAACATTTCAACACGAAACTCTGCTAAGTATCCCATTCAGGCTGAGTCAATTCTACTAGATCGTATGGTATCCTAAATACGTTTGCTTTTACCTCTTGTAGCACTTCATCAATATTCTCCCACCCATCCTCAAAACTAAAGGTCATCACAAATAATTCGTGCAGGACATCCCATTCACATGTCCCATGGTGGAGCTCTGTTTCTATATATCATTTCATTGGTATAACATCTGGGGTATGAGAGAATAGGTACACCAACTCAGGTTGTGGCTTTTCTCCATAGGCCTACGTCCACTTACCGAGATGCGTGTACAGATCATCCTGCCCATTGTACTTATCTGTCAATCGCACCCTAGGCTTCCCAAATCATGTGTGCATCATTCTCCTACATTCACGCCAGTCGTCAAAGCTTCCTTTGTGCATACCCCACCATCTCACAAGCATAGTGTGCAGTACCCAGTCCAAGGCCTCGAAGTGTTGCTTTTCCAACACCTCCCTTTCAAACTTATCCAAGAAGGTATCTACCTCAATTAGACCATCATATGTAGTCAAATCTCTTACTTCTGTCGATACGCAGTTCAATGACCTTTTCATCATCTTATAATTCATCGTAGTTACTTTATGTAACTGATTCTACCATTTCTCTATCTCCTCATCAGAACCTGAAGTACAGGATCTCTCACGCTCCCATGAAATCCGGAAAACCGTAGTGGGATTACCCAGTCTTTCTCTCGCATTGTTATCTTGTAGATGTAGTCCAAATAATCACCACTTTCATAATCACACACCGGCTCCTTATAGCGCGATCCTTCAACAGGGTCCAGGGGCATAATTACGTGTAGTGATTTCTTCTCAAAAATAATCTTGCGCTTCTTCAGATTAATCACCTTGTTCATGTTGGTTGCCTAATCAATTCCTAAGAGGGTAGGGCAGGGATTGTTGTCATCAACAATCTCTATTACTTCAAAGTTGTCCAGCATGCTCGCTTCCTCAATATCCATAGTTATTCCCTGCAATCACCCCATGGGTATTATTTTCTATTGGTTCGCCATTCTTAGCTGAAATGGAGACCACTATAGTGCAGGTCTCCCCATTTTCTCCCATGTTTGTTTTGGTAGAACATTCACATCCAATCCTAAACCCACGATGACTTGATCCATCTCATATTCTCCGATCTACGTGGTAAGTCTCATTTCTCTTCTTGTCCTTGTTTTATGTTTTATGATCCTCCTGACTATGTGTTGTGCTCCCGGCATGGTCCCAGCGCATTTGTTAATGACTTCCTGTAACCCTTTCACCACCTTACTTTCATGCAGTAGCTTCGTACATGTTTCCAAGAATGTTGTAGCATAGATGTGTCCATCTCCGACTTCGGTTTATCTTTGCTTCCTGAAGTGGAGGCATCAGTGAAGCTCTTCTTAGCTTCCATGAAGGTTCCCGAGTGCGCTCCAAATCAAACTCCGCTTCTTTCGTCAGAGCTTTGCGAACCCAAGTACTATTTTCTAGTTATTTGCCTTTATCATCTCCCATCACGATTCCACTTTGGAGCACAATGTTAACATTCGAATCTTCCTCACGTGGCTCAAACCTCATCATCTGTAGGTTCTGAGTCGAGGGAGGCAGTAGCACTCCTTTGTTGCATATCCTAGCTATTAGTGTAGGACAATATTTTGTCTCATGATCAAAGTGCAATACAAACACAATGGGTGAGTTGGATTTGTGCAATCATGGGCATAATGTCCTGGCCCTCTGCAATTGTAGCATATCAATTATCTGCAACCTCTTCCAGGTCCTCCTCCACCTCGGCCTCGTCTGTGCCCCTGAAATCCTGCTCATACCATTCCTACAGTCTGGTCAAGGGGCCGCGTTTTGGCCTGAACTTTGTAGGTTGGAATTCTATCCATAATTAACTCATAGCTTCTACAAGTGTGCTCATCGTGTCCCATTGAACTACAAAAGTTGCAGAAAACTATTGCAAATTTTGCGTATACTTTTGTAACAAGTGACAATTGTTTATGGCATGTTTTCCAGCTATTTGACAAATCGCACACCACAAAGCAGGCACCACGCTAGGTCTTGCTTGCACCTCTAGCATTAAAGGCGTCAGTCCTCCTCCTGCGAGGTAATTTTTGAAAACCGGGTAGTGGTCCTTGTCATGACCCTGACCCTTGCATTTTACACACCTTACCTCTTCGCGCACTTTTTGTCAAGCTGTCTTGTCCTATTTCAAACTCTGCATCTCAAGGCATAAATTCTTCAGCTGCGCGTGGAACTATTGAACTCCTAAGTTAGGATCCTGCATCGAGGTCTCATGTAGCCTCATAGAAATATCTAAGGCCTCCACCTAAGTCGTTATCTTCTGTTGCGATAGTGCACTCCTTAAATGTGGCATTAGCAAAGCTACAAACACTCGCAATGTTTTCCATCAGTCAGATTCATATTAGCTTCGTGAATCATACATTTCAGCCTCTAATCTAGCTCCCAAGGAGTCTCACCTAGTAGCATCATGGTCTTTTTGAATCTAATGATCTACTGTGCTCAGACTTCAGCCTGCTAAATTCTCTATTTAGCGCTACTTGGATATCCATAATTCCTGCATTTGGATTATCATTGGAGTGCTTAATATACCAGGTCAGTGCGCCATCTTGCAAGGTGCTAACCAGTGTTGCTTTCTTTATATTATCATCTGTAACTCCTTGTGCTTCCCATACAACCCTTACCACGAACTAGAATTGCTCCGGATCCTCATTTCTTAATCCTTTGAACACAGGAAACTTCATTGTGCTTGCCATATTGACTCGCGATGATGGTGGATGTGGTACAAGTGAAGATGGAGGTGCTGGTGGTGAATCTAATGGCGGTGTGGGTGGAGGTGGTATTCAAAGAATTCTTTTCCTTATCAGATGGATCGTACTTCATGGAGATACCTTCGTGAGCTCTTCCTCATCCCCTCATGGAGGTGAAATGAAGTGGCTATTTTTTGGTCCCTTATTGCCTTCATTCTTGTAAGATTTTCCACTTCGCGTAGCCCCGAACATCAAGGTAACTGCATAGCCCTCATTTCACACAATAGAATTTTAATCCAAGTGCTTAAAAACTTTACATACTTACCTCGTAGTCCTTTTAGAAAGTGTCACTCTACCTCGCTATAGCTGACTAAGGTATCAACCGCGAACTCAGTAATGAATCCTCCTATAATCTGATCAAGCCAATGATCAACTACACACATGATCTTATCCTCTGATGCTTCCAATCTTCGCACTAACTCTGGGGTCCACACAAAAAGGACTGTCAAGTTTCCACCTTCCTTAGCTATTCGTTAGCTTTGCGATCCACTCGTATAGCTTAGTAGGGAAGGACATGAAGAATATTTCATGGATATCTGTGTAAAGGTTGCAGTCTAACCACTCTTATTTTGATAGTCGCAGGCTCATGTTCTCCTTCACTGCAAACTTGTGAATTCTTCTATCCAACCAAACTTCAATTTCCTTCTTAGTTGGATTCCAATGATACGACATCAGACATCTCTATGCAGATTCTGGCCCCAACAATGGAACCATTTGTTGGCTTATAGGGGCCTGACCAAAGTTCAGAGTTATTTAGCCAAACAAATCCCTACACTACTGGCCCTTTTAGCATCAGCCCATGGAGCACGGACTAAAGTCCCACCTGAAGAAGTATGGGGGGATGCTAGAACCAAGCTTCTGCACCCTTGAGATGTCTAAGATGTCAATTTAGTCCAACTAGATCTATCTTCGCGTAGGTCATTTCACACATTGTTCCAACCTTCAATAGCTTTGCGATCTGTTATAATCATTTTCTGCGCAGCCCAAAATAGGGGCTAAGATGCTTTCATGTTGCTAGGGCAGCGAACTACACTATTTCCCCAAACTACACCACATATCTTACTTATCTTCCTAACATATCTTAGTTAACTTCACATAAACAAATATTATATATTGCATTCACTTAATCAATACAATTATACACATTTGTGCATCATATAAGTATTAGAAGTGAATTTCATACCCAAGATAACAGATGCGTAAAACAGGAAATAAATACACAAAAATGATAGGAAACTTCTCTTTATTAATACTTCCAATTGTTACAGACTTGACTCGCCCTACGCACTCAGCTATAGAGCCTTCTCCTACTCTACGACCCAAAACTAGAATAAGCTCCAAAGCTCTATCTCGCATACATCATATGTTCATCTCTTTCTTATCCCTTTTTCTTCTCTTAACTGCTTAGATCCTCACTCTATTTATACAATACCATGGTCCACAGACCATGGGTAGACTGACATCATGATAACAAAACTAAGGGTGGAAAACCCTATGACTCTTTTACAAACTATGGGCTCCGCGCCCACAAAATGCGGAGTCTTTACATCAGAATTGCAATCTTTGATCAAAATCTGGGCTCTAAGCCCCAAAACTTCCCTTGAGGGATCCCACGCCCAACAAAGATGTCTACACAAGAATTTTTGTTCAATCACTTGAAGGAAATGTTAGATTATGGTTCAGACAACTTCAAGCTAATTCCATTAATTCATGGGTTGAAGTAGTAAACGTTTTCAAAAATCAATGGGGAATCAAAAAGGATGTTGTTTACTACTTAACAGAATTTGAAAACTTGAAAAGGAACCCTCAAGAACCTGTAGTTGATTTCATTAAGAGATTCAATCAAATTTATAACAAAATGACCCCAAATTGCAAACCTCCAGTTACTGTTCAAAAGTTAGGTTTTCCAAAGCATTTGAAGATGACTTTGTTTTAATGCTTAGGGAGAGAAAATATGAAATTGTAGCAAACATGCAAACTAATTCCATGAAAGTTGAAGCTAATAGATCAGCATCTGCTAAAATGAAAGCTAAGGTAGAAAAGGTTGAAAAGAGGATGAAAGATAAATAAGAAGGTACCTCATCATCAAAAACTAAAGATGAAGAACATAAAATTGATGAAATAACCTCTCTACTTAGAAATATATCTAACAGAATCTCAAGAATGGAAACTCAACCTAAAGTAACCCAACAAGTTGCAAACATACCATCAGTTCAATACAGAAGACCTTTTTAACCTCAAATTTTGCAAAGAACAAACACAGATCAGAAAATTCAACCTTCCTTAATGATTGATCATCAAGATCCTAAAGAAATTGTTCCTATTAATACAAATGATATCAATTATTTTGAAGATACATCATCACATAATCCTATTGTTCCAATCACTCAATATCATTCTCTAATTCAAAATCAAGAGAATTCTCAAATTTCCAAGTATCAAGCTTTTTCAAAATTCCTCATTGTTGAATTAAATGGAAGATATGACCTTAGACCAAGACCAGGACCTGGTAGACCAGTCAAAATGTTTATATTTGATGAACCTCAAGTATAAACATCATCAATTCAACCATAGAATCAGTTATAAGTACAGAATATTGTTGAAAAATCTATTCCAATTGTTTTTAATGATGAAAAAAGAATTAGAGAGAGTTAAAATTACAATCCTATTATCTAAACTCTCCAAAAATCTAGGTTATAAACATCATGTTTCTAAATGGATTCAATCTTCAGGTTTTGATGTAGAGGAGGGTGTCATTAGTTTACAGGATGAAAAACTTCAAGTTTCTTTTGGTCCTAGTTCAGATAGGATTGATGAAATTGTACCTCCTTTTTATGTTACCTTGAAAATTCATGATTACCTTTTACATAATTGCTTATTAGATTCTGGTGTTTCTCATAATCTAATGCCTAAAGTAATCATGGATCATCTTCAATTACAAATCACTAGACCATATCATGATCTGTATACTTTTGATTCCAAGAAAGTACCTTGCCTTAGATTAATTAATGATTTATTGTAACACTTGCTCAGATCCTTGTCAAGAGTGTAGTCTAGGACATTGTTATTACAGATATTCCCCAAAAAATTGGAATGTTATTGTCAAGATATTGTTGTTCCAAGTTAGGGGGAAGTCTGCAAATGGACATGTCTTATGCTACAATCCTAGTTTATGGAGGTGAAAATTTAAGAATATACAGAGAAGTAAGTTTCATCAATACAATTTTTAAAGAAAATCAAGAAATTAATCATCCCATTTATGCAATTGATTAATATTTTGGATGTTTTACTTTAGTTGCTAATGATCTCCAAAATCCTCAAATCAGCATTCAAGAAATTGTTAATACCCCTCAAATTTTAAACACTCACATTTGGAAAATGTATTTTGATGGGGAATTTTCCATAGATAGGGTTGGAGCTGAAATTGTACTCATCTCTCCCTATAAGAAAAATATAACCCAATATTTTCAACTAGATTTTGAAGTCACAAACAATGTGGCAAAATATGAAGCCCTAATTTTAAGATTGGAGCAAGCTAAGAATATGAAAGTTGAAAACTTGGCAGTTTATGGTCATTCAGATTTTATTGTAAAACAAATCATAAACATTTGTAAAACTAAATATCCTAGGCTTAGAGCTTATAGGAATGAAGTTTGGGATAGTGTAGATAATTATTTTCAAGCCTTCAATATCACATCAATCCCAAGAGATGAAAATATTCATGTTGATGCTTTGGTGATTTATGCCAATTATTTTAAAATACTTGATCCTCTACAATTGAATTATCAAATTGAAGTAAAATACAGACCTTCCATTCTTGACAATCTCAAACACTAATAGGTTTTTGAAAATGATGAAAAATTTTAAAAAATTACAAGCAATATATGAATTTTCTACTTTACATGTTAAAGAAGAATGGCATTGATGAAATCAAATCAAATGAAGATGATCAAAATTCACATTTAGAACAGAAGATTGTTGATCACGATATCATTCAGTTATCAAATAATTATATTCAAAAAGGATTATATCCCCTTCAAAAAAAAATTGATCATAATGATGTCTCAAAAACTTCTTTGATAAATTCGCAACAAGAAGATGTTCAAGACTGTAATATTGGTAATTCTGAAGAAATCAGAAATGTTAAAATTTCAGCATCATTACTTTAAGAAATGAAAGATAAATATTTAATATTTTCAAACACTATAGAGATGTATTTGCATGGTAATGTGAATAATTGAAAACCTATGACACATCCATTATTGAGCATAAAAGTCCTCTCAAACCATAAGCTAGACCATTTCAACATAAATTAAGAAGAATAAACATGGTCTTGCTTCCAATCATTGAAAAAGAAATTAAAAAACTATTAGATGCAAAAATAATTTTTCCCTTAAGATATTTTGGATGGATAGCCAACCTACTACTTGTTACGAAGAAAAATGGAGAAATAAAACTATGTTGATTTTAAAAATCTGAACAAGTTGTCTTTAAAGGATAATTATCCATTACCAAAAATGGACCAATTACTTTAGGGGGTTTCATGTTCAAATAGGATTGCAATTTTAGATGGCTTTTCTAGATATAACTAGATTCTGGTTAGTCAAGAAGACAAAAAAAAGACAGCATTTACAACTCCATGGGGTACATTTACGTATGCCAAGATGCCATTTGGTTTAATCAATGTTGGAGAAACATTTCAAAGAGAAGTGGATCTTGCATTTGTTGATATGATAAATTTATTTTAATTTATCTTGATGATTTAACTGTATTTTTGGATTCTTATGAGAAACACTTGAGAAAGTTTTTTGAAAGATACGAGAAATATGGGATTTCTCTTAATCCCAAAAAGTCACTTTTTGCAATGAAAGAAGGAAAGTTGTTGGAACATATAATTTCAAAGGAAGGAGTTGTTATTGATCCAAAAAGAGACTCAACAATTCAGTTAATTAGTTTACCTAGAAAAAAGAAAGAATATCAATTATTTTTAGGAAAAATAAATTTCTTAAGAAGATTTACACCTAACTATGTTGAGATAGTGAAACATATTACTGATATTCTTAAAGAGGATCATGAAGTCAAATGGACAGTACAAGATATGTATTCCTTTTCACAGATCAAGAATGCCATTTCAAAAGCCTTGGTAGCATCTAGTTTAGATTACTCAAACCTTTTTAGTATCTTCTCCTTTGCCTATGACACTACCATAAAAGTTTTTTACTAGAAAGGAATGATGATGGATATGAGCAGCCAATTGCCTTTTTCATTAAGGTGATGAGAGATTCCGAAATGAGATATGATATCATAGAGAAACAAGCCTATGCCCTTGTACAACCTTTAAAAGCATTCAGTATTTATGTCTTACATTCTCCTCTAATTGCATATGTCCCCAACAATGCAGTAAAAACAATTCTAACACAACCTAATACAAATGGAAAGAGGGGAAGATAAATTGCCAAGATACTTGAGTTTGATCTAGATATCAAACCTACCAAATTGGTGAAGGGACAAGGTTTAGCTAAAATTTTGGTTGAATCAAATTGTAATATTCTGGGTATCAAAACCATTTTGCAGATTTCAGGTGAGAAGAATCCACAAGAACCTTCTCAAATTTTAGGTGAGAAGAATCCATAAGAACCTTATCATATTTCAAGTGAGAATAATCCACAAGAACCTTCTTCCGATTCAGATCTTTTTCCTCTCCCTTTACATATTGATGACAAATTTTTACTTTCAAATTGTTATAAAGACATAGTGAATTTTCTTCAAGAAAGTATTCTCCTCAATTCACAAAGAATCAATTAAGATCTCTTAGACTCAAGGCTATCAAATATTGTATTATAAATTCCAATTTGTATTGGAAGTATCCTTTGAATATCCTTTTATTATGTTTGACTAAAAGTGAAACTGAAGGAGTAATTGAATAGTTTCATGAAGGCATTTGTGGAGGACATTATGCCTGGAAGGAAACTGAATACAAAATTTTGAGAGCAAGTTTCTATTGGCCCAAATTGTTTGCACAAGTCGAAGAAAAGGTAAGAAGATGTATTGATCCTAATTTAAACATGAACACAACAAATTACAGATATAGCCATAAATACAAAGATGTAGCAGAAATAACACTTCCTTTCAATAATATCATATAATGAAATATGCTTACAAATAGAATGGGAATGAGAACAGCTTGGGAAATGGTAGCTGTTGAAATATGGAAACAAGAATATTCCAATTTAATTTGTCCTTGAATTAAATTGTGAATTAAAATCGAATTTAGTTAACAGCTACTTGGAAATAATTAATTAATTTATTTTAAATTAATTAGTTCGAGAAATTCAAGTTAGAAGTCTTTCTGAATTCATGCAAGAGTTATCCCTTATTTTAAGGAGATAATATTGAGTTATATTTGAGTTGTAATTAGTTAACTCAGTTTACTAAGTTAAGTCCAGTTAAATTAGTTCCAAACTGTTTGAGGAACTAATAGTGAGTTAACAATCAGTCGATGCATTAATGCACTCAAATAAGTGCCCAAAATTCTTCATCATTCTTCCATTCCTCCCTTGCTTCATTTATCCAATCTAGTTGGATAATAGAAATGGCACACAACAATGCTTCCACATCCTCATCCTTTCTTGAGAGTGCATCTCCACCACATTTTGCTTCCCTTTTTTGTAGATGATTTCAAAGTCATAACCCAACATCTTTGTGACCCACTTTCGTTGCTCTTCAGAGGATAATCTTTGTTCTAGAAAGTATTTAAGGCTATCATGATCTGTTTTTACCTTGAAGTGTCTTCCCATTAGATAGGGTTGCCATTTCTTAAGTTCATGGAGTATTGCCAACATTTCCTTCTCATAAATAGCTTTTATTAAAAACTTTCCCTTGATTGGACGACTTTCAAAAGAAATGGGTCTTTCATCTTGCATTGGAACAGCACCAATTCCATTTCCTGAAGCATCAGATTCCACAATAAAGGTTTTTGTGAAGTCTGGTGTAGCTAAGACCGGTGTTTGGCACATTGCCTCTTTAAGATGTTCAAAGGCCTTTGTTGCTTCCGGAGTCCATGAAAATGCATCTTTCTTCAATAATGTTGTTAGAGGTGTTGCTATTCTCCCATAATTCTTAACAAACTTGCGATAATACCCCATTAACCCAAGAAATCCTCGCAGATACTTTATGGATGTGGGGATTTTCCATTTCTTAATGACTTTAATTTTTCTAGGGTCTACCTTAACTCCTTCATGAGATACAATATGACCCAGATATTCCACCTCTTGTACTCCAAAGAAACATTTGGATCTTTTTGCATATAATTGTTTCTCCTCCAATAGTTGTAGCACCCTGTCAACATGTTCGACATGATCCTTCCAAGACTTGTTGTAGATTAGTATATCATCAAAGAATACTAACACAAATTTTCTAAGGAATGGTTTGCAAATTGAATTCATCAAACTTTTAAATGTTGAGGGTGCATTGGTAAGGCCAAAAGGCATGACCAAAAATTCATAATGACCCTCATGAGTTCTAAATGTTGTTTTCGGAATGTCTTCAATCTTCATTCTTATTTGATGATACCCTGAACGAAGATCCAACTTGGTGAAGTAAAGTGATCCATGCAATTCATCTAGTAATTCATCAATGATAGGAATGGGAAACTTATCTTTAATAGTGAGCTTGTTGAGCTCCCTATAATTCGGACACATGCACCATGATCCATCGTTCTTGTGCACCAATACTACTAGAGCAGAGAAAGAACTTTGACTCGGTTGAATTATACCAGCCTCTACCATTTCTACAACCATACGTTAAATTTCGCTCTTTTGGGCATAGGGATATCTGTACAGCCTGATGTTTAGAGGAACACTTACTGGAATCAGATGAATAGCATGATCATGATCATGAATAGGTGGGAGACCTTTGGGAGTCTCAAATCCCTTGGAATGATTGTCCAAGACTATTTGGAGATCTGGAGAAATAGATGATTCCAAT
>APFE031018565.1:41053-222078 GCA_000404065.3 Pinus taeda
AAATATATCATGACATTTATTGATGACTACACCAGAATGTGTTGGGTTTATTTATTGAAGAACAAATCTGATGCTTTCCTAACATTCAAGAATTTTCATAAATGGATTGAAAATGATGCACAATCTCATATTGGGTATATTTGCACTGATAATGGAAAAGAATATACATCAAATGAATTTGAACAATATCTTCGCCAACATGGGATTAAACATCAAACAACTGTGCCTTATAATCCCCAACAGAATGGTGTAGCTGAAAGAATGAATAGAACAATTTTGAATATGGTACGACCCATGCTTTTTTTCAAAAATGTAAAGATAATGTTTTGGGCTGATGCTGTTCTATGTGCTGCATATATAAAGAATAGATGTCCATCTAGTGCTATAAGAAACAAGACTCCTTATGAATTGTGGTATGGACATGTTCCTTCGGTCAACATCTCAGGATTTTTGGTTCCACCTGTTATGCTTTGATACCAAGGTACATAGAAACAAACTTGGTGCTAGAAGTCGTAAGTGTATTTTCTTGGGGTATTCAAATACCTTCAAATCATACCGCCTCTATGATGAAGAAAATAAAAAGTTGTTATATCTAGAGATGTAATTTTTCTTGAATCATCCAAATCTGACAATGTTGTTGAGCGGCAACTTGATCGCTTGGATAGATTTGCAAAAATGAAATGATTTCAAGAATTTTAAAATCAGATTCCACATCTTGAAGGGGGGATTCCTATACTAGATCAACATGTGGAATCTTCTTCTAAAGAATACTCTCCCCCGACTGAAACTCCAACAACGGATGATGCTTTAAGTGACGTAATTGATAGAATTGGGAGACTCAATCTTCATTCACTCCCAACTCCATCAACAGAGCAGCCTGGACCATCTCAGAAAGGTCCCCCAAAGTGGCTGACAAAGACACTTGAAAGTGTTCATCCTGATGAAATTGGAAAAACAGGAACCAAAAATGCAAACTGACAAAATGGAGGTGATGTAGATGACTCTAATTCACTTGTTGATATGGATGTTTCTTATGATTGTGAATTGAACTTGTCTACAGATTTTGAGCCAACTTCCTTTAAAGAAGGTGCTTCTCATGATGAATGTAAAGAAGCAATGCAAAAGGAGTATGATGCCCTCATAAAGAACGGCACTTGGAAGCTGGTTGATCCTCCATTTGGAACCAAACCAATTGAATGCAAGTGGGTCTACAAGAACAAGTACAAAGCTGATGGCTCACTTGACAAGTACAAAGCTAGGCTTGTGGCAAAAGGTTTTTCACAGAAGGAAGGGGTCGATTATGAGGAAACTTTTGCCCCCACAGCAAAATGGGCCACCATCCGGACACTTTTTGCACTAGCAGCTCAGAACGGTTGGAAAGTCCATCAAATGGATGTAAAAACCGCCTTCTTGAATGGAGATCTAAAAGAGAATGTTTTTATGTCGCAGCCTGAAGGATTTGTTGTGAAAGGACATGAACATAAAGTATGCAAACTTGTGAAGTCCTTGTATGGCCTCAAACAAGCACTGCGAGCCTGGTATGAAAAACTAACTGAGCATCTTTTGAAACTCAATTTCAATCATTTTGATCTTGATGATGCAACTTTATTTGTCAAGAAAGTTGGAAAAACAGTTGTATATCTTGTGGTATATGTAGATGATCTTTTAATGACAGGGAACAATGAAAGCTATATTGCATCCATAAAGAAGGAATTGGGAAAAGTTTTGAAATGACTGATTTGGGCTATGTTCATTACTATCTTGGCATTGAAGTAACCTAACATCCAAAGTCCATATTTCTTTCTCAAAAGAAATACATTGGAGATTTTTTGAACAGGTTTGGCATGACATAATGCAATCCTCTCACTACTCCAATGGAACAAAACTTAAAGCTCACATCTATTGAAGGAAAGGAATTTGACGATGCAACAAAATATAGACAGCTTGTGGGAAGTCTCATCTACCTCACTACTACCAGACCAAACATTTCATTTGTTGTTGGAATCCTCTCCAGGTTTATGCAGAAGCCTTGTGAGGGACATTGGTCTGCTGCAAAAAGAGTTCTAAGGTACTTGAAGGGAACTCAAGACCTTGGAATCAAGTATACACAGGTTGACGACTTCAGCTTGATTGGATACTCTGATTCAGACTTCGATGGAGACAAAGAAACTGGAGTATCTACTTCAGGATATGCTATGAGTCTTGGATCAGGAGCTGTCTCTTGGAGATCACACAAACAATCAGTTCCAGCAGATTCCACAACAGAAGCAGAATACGTGGCAGCAGCTGAAGCAACGAAAGAAATTGTGTGGCTCAGAAAAATTCTTGAAGATTTGCAGGTAAAACAAGTACAATCAACTCCACTCATAATTGACAACACCTCTGCAATAAAGTTGGCCAAGAACCCAAAGTTCCATGATCATACAAAGCACATCAATACTAAATATCATCTGATTCGACATCATGTTGAGGCCAAAACAATCCATCTTTGCCATTGTTCCACAAATGAGCAAATTGTAGACATCTTCACCAAAGCGCTTGGAAGATAAAATTTTGAAAGATTCAGAACGATGCTTGGACTCACCAACATCCCTTCAGATTAAGGGGGGGAATGTTGACACCTAATCCTCAGTGATTGGGGGAATTGAATGTGAACAGTCATCAAGAATATGAACTGAACAATCACATTCATGTATATAATAGATAGCTGGCTAAATGAATAAATGAATCAGTTTTCTGGAGTTACTCCTGGCCTGACAAAAACCTTACATTTCCCCAATGATCTCATATTTTTGAGTCATTCCTACTTGAAAGTTCTGAATTGCTTAGAACCAATCTGCCCTATTCCACTATAACTTTTCCAGAAATGTCAAGGCAGATTATTTCCATGGTCTCCTATTTGTTAGGTTATCCTACAAATCAGTGGGAAGATGAAATGATATTGGGATTTTTGTCACTTTTCTCTGTGGGTAATAAAGATTCACTGATTTTTAATTACAAACATTTTCTATCATATATTATTCATGATCAATCTCTAAAGTTTTATGCAAAAGGTTCATTTAAACATCAATCAATTCTTGTATATTTGTTATTATTTCATCAAGCAGAAAGGTTTAAATTCCCATTACAAAAGTTAGATGGGCAAGGAAATCCTCAATTTGTTATTCGCTGGACTTCCTTGGTAAGGAATAACACAGAAGATTATTCCTTCAATGACTTTATAAACCAATTTTTTCATATGTCCTTATGTCTTCTCAATAGTTATGTAATACCAATGATTTCACTTGAAATCAGAAGAATTTTGTACCTTACTGAGCAAGATAAAGTTGGAGACTGGTACCCTTACTAGAATTATACATAGGTCAGAGTATATGGTTGTGAACAACCTCCCTAAAGGTTGGCAATGTTTGTGCCAATGAGGATCTTTGCCTTATAATACATCAGGAAAATGATGAATATGGATGATTTTCATTTTGTATCGAGGAAGCAGAAAGCACAATTCAAGGTCAATGGACAGATTGTCCCTTTCATTGTTAATACCAAAGCAACAATGAAGGAGTAAGATAATTTGTTAAAGAATATGAAATTCAAGTTGATTTTTACTTGGTCCTATGATCGAGCGAGAATTATTTCAAATTTGAGAGTTGAGAAAAAAACAATACCTTATGCACATACAACCAGGTGAGAGATAGAATAATACGAAAATCAAGAAAAATGGCAGGAAAATACATTACAGGAAGCCGAGGAACAAATTTTTAGTCAAACAACTTCGTAAACTCTATTTCCTGAAGAATAAAAAAACCAAAACATCAAAAGAAATCCTATCTCCTACAAACTCAGAAACTCAAGCTATAGGTTTCACAATTTTCAAAATGAGAAAGAAAACAAACACTCGTGAATAGTCCTCAGAAGGAAAGAATTAGCATGAACATGTTATAGTAGTGTTGTCAGGTTTTCCCACTACTTCCTTTCCACAAATTAAAGAGATCACAATAGATTCTCTTGTATCATCTATCTCTCAAGATACAGCGTAGAAAAATATGTTTTCTAGATATAGAGAAATAAAAAGGGAGAATCAAGCATTAAAAGCGTATACTTATTTTGAATTTTGGGAACAAACTGGATTACCCAGCATAGACTTTTGTCTGCACTTGATACTTAAAAGGGACAATTTCAATTAGCCTTCTTAGATCCCAAGGTTCTAATCCTTAAATGTGCAGAAGATTATAAAAAATCCATATTTTATTTTGATTCTAAGAAAATTTATGCAACTGATCAAATTGGCCTTCATAAGCAAGAAGGTGAAATGGTATATTCTACATTGACAATTCCAGCCATGGCAGCCTCTAAGATACAAGGTTTTTGGAATAATATTCACACGGTTAAAAATAGAGAGAATGTTATCCTTAGCTAATGAAGCTAATGATACCAGAATCAAAGCACTTGAAGATTTGGTGATCAAACTAGGATATGATCCTAGTGATGTCAAAGCAACAAAAGAGATGTTAAATAATAAAAAAGTTGGAATTCAAACATTGAGGAAGAAAATTAAACTTCCTACTACAGAACATCCACAAGCTAGGGAAGTAGGTCAACTAGAAAAGGAAAAGGAAAATATGTTCAAGTTGATAGTCGCACAAAATTTTCAAATTCAAAAGATGAAAGCTAACATGGAAACACTCTTGAAAGAAAAATATCAGCAACTCAGGAATTTTAGTTTCCATTCCTATAGTGACACCTTCTACAGTAGGTATTTTAACAAAAGGAACACCTACAGCAATAAAAATCATAGTAGAAACATAGTCTACTGATTCAGCAAAACAATTGTCAAAGGCCAGGGGAGACTTATCTTTGAAGGATCAAGAAATTGAAAAAATCAAGATGAAACTCCAAAAGATTCAAGAACAGAAAATCAAGTCTAATAATGCGTACTTGGTTGAGATTAAAATGAATTATAAGTTAAATAAAAAATTAGAAGTTTATGAGAATGAACCTTTAATTGCACAAGCAATTGCTCAGACCAAAAAAAATATCTTGAGATATATTAATGCATCAGTGACTGAGTTATGGCCTTCAATTGAAATTACTTTTGAGCAGGAATATTTATTACAAAGATCAAAAGTAGTAGTAGAAAAAATAAATGAATGCTTGGACCACAAACCAGGAGATACCACAAGGATAATTAAAATCTTAAACTCCAAAACAAAAGATAAGCTTGAAGAATTTGGGATTGAAGATAGAACCGAAGTTGTATTGGAGGTAAGAAAATATTTAACTAAGAGGAATTTGATGTTATAGCGTGAGAATAAGTTCCAGGATTTAGAGGTTTAGATCAAAAAATTTCAAAGAAAAGTCAATGCTTTACATCAAAAATGACTCCCAGGCTTGCAAGATATAAGAGGCAAATTGATTCCACTTGAATATTGTCAACATAAGAGATAGTAGTGACTAAGACTAAATTTTCCAAAATCATAGGAATTATAACCAACAAAGCTTTCATCGAAGGTTTAAGTTATGATTTGATAATTAAGCATGTATTTCTAACTAGACCTACTTTTGAAAAATATACTGAAGTTGATAAGTCATATAGAAAATTGTTGAAGTTTTCTATCCCAGATGAAAAGAAATGGGATAAATGATGTGAACTCGTCGAATATAACAGAATACTAAATTTCGGGAGTAAACAATAGATTAACAGGGGTAGTGAACAAAAAAGAATATTTCTATCTATAGCCATCAACAACAACTCTCAAAATATGTGCAAATTGTTGAAATCAATTCCGATTTACTATTTTTCAGTACTATTTTTGTAATATCCCAATTATTTCAGATGATATTATATTTTGTAATAAATTTTGATTCAAGTATAGATATGTTTGAGTCAAAATCTATAAGTATTTTGTAATTCAAAGAAGAAAGGGATGAACCCTTGTGATGAACCAGTGGACATGCTTGTAACTTTCTAAGATATTTATGAAGTTAATGTAAGTATTCTGAATTCATCTTGAGCAACTTTTGTATCTCTGTGAGATCTTCTGGTTATTTAATTATGTTTTCATTTTTATTTTCTTTGCTCATGTTCAAGGTAACATAGAAGTTTAGGTAAGATTAGGTTGAATGCTAATCTCTTTGAAATATCCTGCAATTATTAAAAGAGATTAATTAACTGAAACCGTCTATCTTAGTTAATTTCTCTAAATTTTTTAATTATTTCTTTTTTTCATCTCTTGCACATGTACTGTTTGGCTATAGAAAACTTCTATGTGCATCTGCTATATATAAGAAATTAGATATTCAATATGAATGTTTAAGGAATTATATCTCTTCTTGAATTTTTCTTTCAAAATCATTTTAAAGCTTAATTCTATTAAGAATGAAGAATCAACCCTTCTGTTTTCTCATGATAATTAGGATTTGCATCTGTTTAAAAGTTTAAATCATTGGTCATCCATTCAAAATCAAAAACCTTACTTTAGATGCTTTGGCATAGTTCCTCGGCCTAGAACTATCTACAAAGGACAACACTTGTAATCAAAGTGAACTTTAGAATATTGAGACCTTTTATACCTCTCTTGGTTGTCTGTGGTGCAATCTTGATGATGAGAGCTTGCCTTAGCCCTTCCTCTACAATGTGCACTATCATGGGAGGATTGTGGTGTGTTCCCATCATCCTATTTCCTCAATGGTTTCGACAATTCCTTGGAAGCTTTTGCTACCTTTGAGCATTCTCCTTCAGTGTATCCCATATTGATAAGGGGTCTCAGGTTGGTTCCTAAACTGGGTACCTCAAGGCTTCCAACAGAAATAGTGTCATGTGAAAATTAAAATGAAGAACAATCAACATTTTTTACCTCACTTGTTGATTTTGAATCATGTGATGATGTCTTCACTAAGCCTTCGTTGCACCATTGTTTACCTCAGTTGTTGATTCTAAATAATGTGATGATGTCTTCACTAAGCCTTCATTGCGCTTCAACCCTTCCAAGGCCTCTTCTATGGCTCGTAACTGAGGTTGCAATCTCTGCTTCTCCTCTTTTTTTTCTTGTAGAAGTCTCCTCAATTCAACATTATCTACTTGAAGGCTTTGATTTATCACCTCATTTGAATTATGAGAAGGTGATGAAGAAGAAGAATGTCCACTCGAGGAGGTAGATGGATCATCATCCTCTGCTCTTTCTTTCTCCTGTACCTTTCTTTCCATTTTCTCCCCATAATCTGCATACATTAAATCTACCATGTGTGCCATCCTGAGGAGGTCCTCATAGAGATATTTGTTGTTATTCATTTTCCTTATTATTGCACGTTTAATCTCTAGTTATCATTCACACTCGCAATTCACATCAACAAGAAGATCGCTTTGATACCAAACTTGATTAGATGTCTCAGCTACCGGAATTAACCAAGATCTTTTACTTCTGTGATATTAGCAGAATTGCATATGAAAGAGTATGAAGAACTACGTGTGCTTACATTAAAGAAGAGGAAACATAATGATTACCATCAAATCGAAGGACACGCACACATTGATAACAGATTTCACCCATTGTGGGTTACGTTTTTGGGCTCGGTGTCAAGAGTGGGGAGAGCGCTTCATTGAATGTTGCAAGGTGATGATATGTACATGGTGTATTCTTTTTCATTACAAGGATGAACTATGTTGGCTAGAGTGGCATGTCTCTCCACGAGACATCCTCCTATAGGAACTCTCACTCATATGGGCACTCCTTTTGCATGAAAAGATTAAATTCTCACATGAAGTGGCATATAAGTATCCTTCAACAGAATGGTAAACAATGGTCTCAACAACAACATCATCATCTCATCAAATCAAAAGAAAAACATGTCATCACTGCATCATATACCTCCACTTTTGGGGATGGCCTGAATATTTGAAGTTCTACTGAAGAAATGGACTCACCGTTGAATTCATAGTGCAAAATCATGTCAAATGGCTATAAACTCAACCTCTTTCTGACACCATCAAAATCTAGGCCCTCGGGAATCTCAAAGATTCCCCAAAGATTCGTTCTCACTCATTGACTAGATTTTTGCTGCTCAGATGATAAATATGCCTTCACCACTATGCTCCTTGTGAAAATTTGAGTAAAATGAGTATAAAGTCAGCTTGGTTCTGAAACTGTCAAAATTTGACCCTTAGGGAATCTTTTAGATTCCTTATGATTCCACAAAGATTCCTCTCTACATGTTGACTGAAGATTTTTTGCTCAAATCAAAATATCGATCACGCCATTAGACTCCTGCTGAAATTCTGGTTCATTTGAGTATAAAGTTGGCATGATTATGTCACTGTGAAAATTTGCCCCAAGGGAACCTTTTAGATTCCACATTGTTAACTGCCTAAAATTCTGCCACTCAGATGAGGAAACTAATCACACCATCACATTCCTTGCAAAATTCTAAGAAAAATGACTATAAATTTGGCATCATTCTGCCTCTGTCAAAAATCAGCCTCCAAGAGAATTTAAAGATTCCTCAAGCATCAAAGAATATTCTTATAAGATTTTGTCTCAAAACACGTTCCAGGCATGGTTCCATGTTAGCGACTGTGTCAAGGTTCGTCCCTCTCATCCCTCATGCTCTACCTTCCTTTGTTCGTTGGGTGCATGAAAGAAATATGGTTTATATAATTTTCATTGGACAAATTTACCAATGGCCAACTTGGGCTTTCTCAGTTGGTGGATTATATTAAGGCTTTGGCAATTGATGAGGTCTCGGGGTCAAGCCCTGCAAGACCCTATTTTGGTATTGGCGCGTTATTTCAAAAGTGGTTGTATGTTTAATTTTTTTGTTTTATTTTGATTTGTGGAGCTGCCGGTTGGGTAGGTCAGTCGACTCGGTCGAGCGGGTTCAAACCCCACCAGCTTTGTATCGTCATATGGTAACGATCATTGAGCCATGTCAATATCATGTGGTGGTGGGGTTTGATAGCCCACCACCCTATATAATATATCTTAGTCATTTGGTGGGGATGGCAGGGGTGGCGCCCCGCCGTCCCTTTCTAAGACATTTTTTTTGTTTCTAAATATGACTTAGACAAAAAAAAATCTGCCGAATTTTTGGGATTATTGGACAATTTAAGGAGGCGACAAATTTTCCCATTCTGACAGCCAAAATACATGCGCCAGTAAAATTCCAAATTGTTGCCTCATTAGTAGCTGCCACTAGGCCTAGTTTAACCAAAACTTTGACTAGCCATAACTTTCATATACGAACTCGGACTGAGGTGTTGTTCACACCATTGGAAAGCTTGTGACGAGATATTAGATCTAAACCTAGTTACACTTCAATCCAATGACTTTGATTTTTTATCTTTTCCAAAGACACTTATGAATTCTAGGCGTTTCTGGAACCACCTAGATCATTATTTATCTATAGTTCTTGACAACATTACAGTAACATATTGTTAATCCTATACTCGTATGAGTTTATTCAAGGTTTTTGGATTTCACGTTCCATAATGGTAGCTTTAATTTTGTTCCATCCCACCTTGACACCTTAATGAGATATATTATGACCTAATTATTCTAGCGCTTTATACTTAAATGCACATTTGGAAAACTTTGCATATAGTTGTTTCTCTTCTCAAGGCCTTGTCAATATGTTGTTCATTCTCTTCCTGATATCTTTTGTAGATTAGTATGTCATCAAAAAATACTAACACAAACTTTCCAGCTAAGATTTGAAATAAAATTCGTTAATCTTTAAAATTTTGAAGGCACATTATTAAGTCCAAATGTTGTAACCAAAAAATCATAATGACCTTCATGTGTTATATAATCATTTTTTTGAATGTATTATTTCCTTAGTATGATTTTTGATGATATCCTAGAAAGAGATCCAACTTAGTAAAGAAAAATGTTCTATGTAATTCATCTAATAATCCACAAATTATAAGAATAGGAAGCTTATATTTGATTTTATTTTTGTTGATCCCTCTACAATTTAGTCACAAATGTTATAAACCATCATTTCTTATAACCATCACCACTAGAAAAGAGGAAGCACTCTCACTACATTAATAATGTGCTCAATATCACTTTTCTATGACTATGGATACCTATAAGACCTAATTTTAGGTGGTACACTTCCTAGTTGCAAATGAATAGAATAGTCATGATCTTTTCAATGGAGTGGCAATAGGAGAGGGAACATGGTTCTCTCTAAAGTTGTTAGTGGTCAATCTTCTAATATCCATATTTTCACTTTCAACTGTCCTTGCTAGGTTGAACACATGCCCTAGGGATTTAGTTTCAAAGAGGTGCATTACATGATGGATACATTCCTTTAATGTTCCCATAAAGAGGTATAATGGGTTATCCTCTAAAATGTTCTTTAACATGAGACTCAATATTTGGAATTGTTGAATGTGCTTTGTAATTGGACCCTTTTTTTAAAGATTTGCCAATTTACTAAAGAATGTATTGCTCCTAATATCTATGTATTGTGCTATAAATTCCTTTGTAAAAATGGACCAATATACAATAGAATGCTCTTTCCTTTTGCAATCCATTGATACCATACATGTTGATCTTATTCTAAAAACATCGATGCAATTTTTTCCTTTTGTAAGGTTGTTAGTTAGTGCAGATCACAGTATTAATCCATCTGAAAATTCACGTTATAGGATCTTCACCATAAATTTCCTCATATCAGTCTTCGAAATAATGTAGTTCCTTGGTGCCACAATGAAACCTTGATGATGTGGACCTAGAGATGAATTATCATGATTGTGGGACTCATTCTTTATGTCTTTCACATTTTATTAATGACCTTTCTTTTTAATATCTCCTTTAAGAAACCTTTTCTTTAAGACATGCATAATCATGGATGAGATGGAATTTTCAAATCCTTCTACCTTTTCCATATTTTCCTTCACCTCTTCCCCATTTCTGGTCATCTTTCTATTTGGGTGTTTATTAAATCACCCCTTGTTAATGACTTCTCACTCAATTCATCAACTTTATTTTGTAATTAGGAAATTATATTATGTATCTCTTCAGTTCTTCATGAGTCATGGAAGTGTTTTCTGGAGGTCTAATTCATGTAGTTAATGTAACACCCCTACTCAACCCCTAGAATGTAAACATCATGTATATGTGGAACTTAGGACACATCACTGGATTAACAAACAAAGACCCATATATTAATATATATGTGCAAGTCTATTACAGGATGTCATTAATATCAAATCCATGGAAAAAGGTAAGTAGGGAATTTTAAGTTCAAATTTATGAAGGATGTATGCAAATTTTTTAATGAAAAATTTGAAAGAGATATCGTAAATGGTTAAAAATGGAGATAGTGGTGGGTTCATAGTGGTGAAAAATCTAACGATTGAGATCAAATATGAGCCCCATCATGGTCAAAATTCAATGGGAAGGGTGGAGCCACAGTGGGAATTTATGCCCACCTGAGCATTTCAAATCAAAGTTTGACTGCCTTAGATCAACGATCAATATTTACTATGGGGCCCCCTCATAGTCGATGTTTAGCGAGAGGGGTTCCCCAGTTGACATTTTCAGCCAACCACCCATCCTTGATCAAAGGAAAATATTATTTGTAGGAGCCCCTTTCCCCAAATTCGAAACCATTATTGAGGGGTCTGCATTTTCGATGGTTTTGGTCAAAGCAGTGTGACATGACAACATTGAACATAACATGTAGATGAATCATCAGATAGGTTAGCAGCCATCGTAAAGACACATATGATCCGGATTGGATCATTATATTGTTTTTCATCCTTCTCAATGGATTTGGAGTGGAAAAAGTGGAGGAATTATGATCCGAATGGGAAATGGCACCAACCCATGGTATTCATCTACCCATGTTATTCATCTACCCATGGTATTGTAAGTGGCATCCACCCATGGTATTGTAAGTGACATCCACCCATGGTATTCATTCACCCATGGAATTGACCCGTGGTATTGTGACATCCACCCATGGTTATTCATTCACCCATGGAATTGACCCATGGTATTGTAACTGAAAAATACTATAAGTAACAAGTCGCATTTTGTAAAAGGACAAATTGTCAACCATAATGTAGTCCTTACAGATATATTATCTGTTTTAATAAAAAAAATTCTTTATGGTTTTGTTTATTAGGCATTCTACTCTTTTTCTTCTAGCAATTTCAATTTTTAGATCTTGGGGCCCTCCCCCCAAGATCCATTTAAATCTTTTAGATATTGAGATCCTCCCCCCAAGATTCGAATCAAATTAGCTCATGAGACCATTTTTACCAGCGAGACCAAGTTTGGCAAAATTGGGTCTGAAACCTTCCCGAATCATTTTGAGGCATCAAATGATGTTTTTGGGGCTAAAAGTTCTCTGCTTTGGCACAACACCATTTCATGTTATTCTACACAAAAAAATCTTTCCATTGGTGCAAGAAGCACGTCAATCAAATCATGTATACAAAAGTTATGCCACTCAAAAGTTGACCTTCCTAATTTCGAACCTACAGCTTGGAAGGATCCCGCGTAAGAACCCATTATTCATGGAAAATGGGCTAGACATGTGATTATGATGTAAAAGACTGTATAATCTTCTATATTTTAACTCGAGTTAAAAGTTGATGTAGTCAAAATTAACCACTAGTATGCTATAGTAGCCCACGGGCCATAGACATTACTTCTTTATACCTGCTTTCTAAACAAAGAAAGAGAGTGAAGCAGCCTCACCTTCAGTTTTCTCCCGAAAGGGTTTCCTAGAGCATATTTTGTGTCTTATGTGTGTGTAAGAGCTTATTTTTTCATTATCTATTTTTCTCCATAATTTCCATTCACATGCATGCACTACTTACAATTAAATCTATGGATCTTGAAGTTTAATAAAACTGTAATAATGTGGAATCTCATATTTTTAAAATAATATTATTAGATATATTGTGATGAATTGTCAAGTGGAATATCCATGAAAGTTTATGGATCAACGTAGGCATAAAGAAACAGGTGAATATAGTATGGCAACCTACATGGATAGTTGAGGTTGCATTCCACGTCAACATGACATCATCAATAAAGTCACTATTGAAAGAGAGAAATGGTCCTTGAGGAATGCAAAGTGGATGGTGACATGCATCCCAAATTTGAAGAAAGCAAATAAAAGTCAGTTCAAGCCCAATGAGAATTGAAAACCTAAGAAGTATAAGCAATTCCAGTGAAGTCAACAAATAAGGTAGCCAATGTTCTTGAGATTTATAAGGTGAAATTGCTAGCCTGTATGATGTGCCCAAGACAAGAATTTCAGCCAAAGATCCCAATTTTACATCCAATTTTTGAACATGTTTATGAATTTGGAACTAATTTAAATTTTAATCCAGAGTTAAATGGTCAAACAAAAAGATTCGACATTTTGAGAATGTATGTGACATATAATAATGAGGACCAAACATATTTGAAGATGAACCCATTTGAAGCCTTATGTGGAAAGAAATGCACCACACTAATGAGTTAAGACAATCCAGTTGACGAGGTTATTATTAGCCCAAACTTGCTAAGAGAAATGGAAGAGTGAGTAATAAAAACTAAGCAGAACTTGAAGATTGCCCATGATAGAAAAAAACTTAATGCAAATAAGAACAATCCAAGCAAGGAATTTAAAATTGGTGATAATGTCTTCTTAAGAGTGAAGGAAAATAAAAAATTCCTTGAGGTTAGGTAGTTTGCAAAGTTCACATGTAGATACTATAGAGCATTTGAAATCTTGAGAGGATTGGTCCTGTGACATATAAGATTATACTCTCAAAATTCATGCACATTCATATTAAAAAGTACGTTCTAAATGGTAACCATATGAATGATTGCATAGGGTAAAACAAGAAAGCCAAGGTAATATGAAATTGAGTTGTTGCCTTAATAAAGGTATAGTGGAGCCATTTCAATCCTCAAGATGCTACATGGGCTAAAAAATATAATATGATAATACATATATGTTAATAAAAATATATAATAGCTACAAAAAGAGTTTGTGGGTTAAAACTCCATGGGTGATAATGGCCATTGGGCCTCTCATTAACTTGGAGCACTGATAGAGGTTGGCCTCTCATTAACTTGGAGCAATGATAGAGGCAAGAGCTGCAAATCGAGAGTCGAAGGACCAAGCAAGTACATTATACAACTGAGGGGAGTTAAGAGAATCGACTACATCAGCCAAATGGTCAAAGTATCTTGTTCAACATAGATTGGTTGTCGATGGACTAAAACCAGGCCCCAATTTTGTGTTTTAGTACTAGTGGATATTTAAGGGCCATTATCCCTAGTACAGGAGCCCTAAACCATTGTATTATGTGTTGTGTTGATTAATATAACAACGTTGGGTTGAAAATTGTAAAAATTTGTCCATATTTTGTGCACTAGTAGATTTATTGTTGTTTATATTCTACTTTGCAAAGTAGTATCATTGTGATTCTTGGTTTAGTAGCATTCTTGGTTTGGATTAAACCTCGTAGAGGAAAAATAATTTTACAATGAATCAAAAAATATTACAATCAATTTTTGATCTTTCCTCAAAGCCATGTGAAATGATAATAATACGAATACTACTCTTTAACGCAACTTTTAATCACCCAAAAAAATAAATCTAATGAAAAATCCAATACATTTAAAACCTCACCTTGAAGATCATATGGCTATAATGTACACTGAAATGTTTTCTCAATATTTTCAAAGTTCTTTTATTTAAATCATGTCAAGAAAAAAAATTCTTAAAAATATTCCAAAATCACTAAATTGATTTCTAAGGCTATTCACCAACCTTAACTTACATGGCATATAAAGTATAAAAATTCACAAAAAAAAAAATTGAAATATGAATTAAATATGCTGAACACAATATTATAAAACTTTATAACAATTTTATAACAACTTTATCTACTTTCATCAACAAATTCCTTTTCAAAATTCTTTATCAACAAATTCTTTTTCAAAATTCTTTATCAAGTGGTCATGTAAAAAAGAAAATAGAAAGGCCAAACCTCATATCAAGCTCTGATTAAAAGAAAAGAAAAAAAATAATTGAGAAAAGCTTTTACCCCTCTCCAAACTAAATACTTAAAAAAGATTCGACATAAATGTCACCTGTACACGGTACACCCATTTTAAAATTGATCTTTTTGATCTTGGAATACTTTAAAAATGCTTCTTTTCAAACCCAAATAATATTATAAAGTTAACCCAAAAACCCATGAAGCTTGAACGCCTGTCATCAATTTTGTCGTGCTTCTTGTTCGTGGATTTGCTGGTAATTCAGAGGTCTTCTGAATAACAGAATGTGCGGTTCAGGGGGATGAATAGCATAGTGCTCCCACCCGCGAGACTGGCAAATTCCAATTGCTCGCCACTCAATCTGAAAAAATAATTAGGTTAGTTCAAAACAGTTGAGAAAAAACCATTAGCAACATCCAAGAAAATGTTACAAAATAAAAGCAAAACGCTGTCCTCATACGAAATACACAGCATAATTTGTACAATAATCTGAAAGGATTAACAAACACTAAGGGAATCACCAATAAGAAGACCCTAGACTTACCTCAGTCAAAATGCCATCCCTGGGAATAAGCTTCTGAACATGAGGGGGAAGCGTCACATGCCTGAAAATTGAAACAAACATAAGACCAAAGGATAAGTCCGGCTGAGAAAGAAAATGATTTTTTTTATTCAAACCCTAATTTGTACTCTGAAAGGAGAAATTCAAAAGAAAACATTCAAATTGCCAAAAAAATGGGAAATATTTTAGACCTGTACTCATAGATATCGTAGTCGTCGAAGTATTTCTGAGAATACTCAATTTGGGGCAATTTTTCGGCCTTGTCAGAATCCTCAATTTCAGGCACTTTTTCGGCCTTCTCAGAATCCTCAATTTCACACATTTCTTCGGCATTCTCAGAATTCTCAATTTCAGACATTTCTTCGGCCTTCTCAGAATTCTCAATTTCAGACATTTCTTCGGCCTTCTCAGAATTCTCAATTTCAGGCATTTTTTCGGCCTTTACAGGCATTTTTACGGCCCGAGGCATTTTTTTGCCCTGTAACACAATTTAAAAAAAAAACAAATAAACAAACAAAGCTTCACTTAAAAGTATATCCAAAAGCTGCACAATTTTATGAAAGAAACTAAAAGAATGCCAGATTCAACAGGCGAACCTGCAAAAACAAAGTCCGAATAAAGCAAAACCAGTGAAAGACTAAAATATACCATAATTCGCAGGTCAAATTTCGTGTTATGTGACCGAAAATCTTTAAGAAAGCTACGAAATGCGACTTGGGTTAGATCCATATTGAAGAGGAGAAACGATATTTATAAATTTCAAACTGGAGCGACGCGGCCTTACGCTTGTAACTCATTTTCACTTCTTTGGAATTTTTACCGACAGGTCTTTCACTCTCCTTAAGAGAATATGTCACATTTTCGAATAATTAATCTGGTCATGTACGTTATTGTCTTTTGGAAACTCTTTTTCCTCGGACATTTAGTTCTATTTTTAAGAGGAGAGATCTATATTATATTGGTTATAATAATAATAATAATAATATCTATTTTTAAGGTCACAGCCAAGCCAGACACCAAATTGGTGTATGAGACCCTCTTGTTTGTGGGACAAGGGACTTGATTACTAAGTCTACGAAGGCATACATACTCTACCCCCTCTGGTTTTGAACCTGTGACCTCTTAGGAAGAAACACATGCTCTTAACCATTAAGCCAACTCAAGCTGTATCCTTGGCAGATTCCTTATTTAAAAAAAAAAACAAAGAAAATTACCTTACTACAGTTTTGTTCAATGGAATCTCTTTGGTGGGTGAATCTCTATAGGAGTACTCATTAGTAATGTTTTTCTTAACGGTATTTATGCCATTGAAGATATTGTTTAAAAGAGTTTGAATTGGTGGGTGAATCTCTATAGGAGTACTCATTAGTAATGTTTTTCTTAACGGTATTTATGCCATTGAAGATATTGTTTAAAAGAGTTTGAAGATATATAAAAATAAGAATATTCATGTGAAGATATAAAGAAAATTAGATTTGGAATAGACATGAGAGAAGAAGATAGAGATTTTAAGTTTATGAAGTTTCAAATATAAGTTTGATTTTTTATTTTATGGGCATAATTGGTAGAAATGAATATGATGATGTTTAATTTTATTGTGCTAATTGAAATCTTGGTTTTTTAAGATAATGTAATGTTCAAATAATTAATAGGGTTGATTAAGTTATAAAGGGAAAGTGGGATTAGTAAAATTATTGGGTGTGGGTTTTTGTAATTATGTTTTATGTTGTATTTTATAAATATAAATTAATTTTTGAAAAGTTAATGTTGGTGATTACATCATAGAGGAAGGATAGAGAGATAGTAAGTATTGTAAGTAAAGATATTTAGGCACTTAGGAATTAGTTAAGTTTAACCTGGTTTAGTGTGTTTATGAGGTGAAAGTGGGTTTCATTACTATGTATCAGTTGCATTGTAATTTGATAGTTACTGTTATAGACATAGTGTGATTTGATGGCTCATATCCCCCTAGATATTAATTGATGTTGATTTGTAGCTTAGCACTTGATTGGTCCATGATCTCTCTTAAAGAGCATGGAGGGTCACTATTGAAAATAGATTATAAGAAAATTTCTTATGTACAAATGTAATTTTGCATTAACAAAATTGTCTCAAGTGGCCATTTTGATACGGATCATGGAGTGTTTCCCTCTTAGAGGGTTTAAATCACTTAATAATATTGGTGTTATGATCTTTGATTTTGTTGTGTGAGTGGTTACTAATGGTGTTCATCTTGGAATAACACATTTGACTAAACGTGTCGTTTAAAGAGCTCCTCTTGCTGTTGATTGATATCTTGAGTCCATGTTGTTGTAATTTTGATACTTACATTTTTTGTATATTTATAGCTTGAAGAGACTATTCCATTACATTTGGAGCACTACTCTTAGTTAAGGATGTCCTTTATATCATCTGAAAATATGTCCTTTTTCCTGAGATACGGTAATTTTTGTCAAATCCAAAGATATATAATGAGAATATGCCATTGATCCAGGTGGATCTTCATATACAATGGCATGGAAAAGCTCAAAATTCAAAGTGGTAGAAAAGCAAGTATTATGACATCAATCGAAGTGCTCGTCGCCTTGATTCCAATAGTGTGAATGGCACTCCAATCAGAGTCTGAATGATGAAGTTATGGCAGAAAGAAGGTCACCTTGTTCCCTTGTAAAATGAGGCTTTTTCCTTAAAAATGGCTTTAAGTCTTTAAAAGGCAAAATCACAATCAGAGAAGTCAAAGGGGCAAACTAAAAGAGGTGCAACTGATCCCCCGGTTAGCAATCTCCGATCAATTGGAGTCGGGGGCCTGCTATGTGCAATAGCGACTACCAATATCGACATCGGTGATCGTCGTCGACCAATGCCAAAGGCAGGACCCTTAGGCCGATGCCGATGCAACAGGGCTGATGCGATACGCCGATATCAGCGGTCAGTGGATCGATGTATCGACGATCGGTCATTCCCTGATACACAGGGCCTTTAACATCAACGATTTGCAATCAACATGAACCCGACAGGAAAATAGGGCCTATTTAATATATTTTGAAGTCCGGCTTTATAGCCTTTCGATCGAAATTTTCAATGTTTCCATGTATTGTCTATTTTAATAGAAAAAGGCCATTCTGAGGTTCTTGATGTGCTCGTCGATCCTTCTATGCAAACGAATTCCATTATAAACAAACAACCTCCTATCGAAGTGCGCCTATAGCCCAAAAAAAACATTATAAAAGCCCAATGATTGGAAAAGTACGAGGAGGGGGATTTTTAGCATGCAGTTCGAGGCAGGAGAGCTTACAGAGGGCCGGGAGTGCATTTTGTCTGAATTGGACAAATCTTATACGTTTTCAGCCCCTCTCAACACCATGGACGCAATGGTGTTGTCCATTTCTCCATCTGAGTTCTCTTTTACTCGGCCATTTTCTAGAATGGAGGTATAAGACTCTTTTTTATGTAACTAGTGATTGTAATTCTCTTCTTTTCATGCCATTTAATGAATGAAGGCCTCTCCATTGATCGAGCAGGGCCCAGAGACGTAGTCTGAGTTGGACGAACTCCCTTATCAAGTCTTGTTGTCTTCTTGTCATGCCTTTATGTGTTTTCTTCTTCTTTTCTTGTGTGCACATTAAATTCCTATGTTAAGTTGCAATTTCTACATGTGATTCTTTTCATACATCTATAAGCAAAAGATCCCTGGACCAGCCATTTAAAAAAAGAAAATTATAGAGTTCAAATTTTAGTTTTCTATTTATGTTCTTAGTTTACTACTCTTTCTACCTAGTTTGTGTATGCTCTTTTCCATGTGCTCTATGTAATCTTGACAAATCAAAAGCATAGAGGAAAGTTTTTTAAAAATAGAGAGAAAACTTGCATTTTTTAAGCTAATCGAGATATAACCCAATTGTTGTTGAGTTTTAAAATATTTTTTGAATTGTTGTTTTTTTCATATGAGCACATGCTTTTTAGCAAGTACTCATTTCAGGCAATACAACAACAACAACAATGGTAAAGTGTATTTCAGTTATATTATAAAAGACAATCATTATAAACTTATTTAATATTCATTTTTTCCCAACTATCATTTATAAAGTGACTTTATTGTAAAAGTATTTTTCATGTGTTTAAAAAAGTTGGTCACTTCATAAAGTAACCATTCGCTATGTGTTATATTTTTTTGTGACTAACCCCATGTATGATTTGTATATGTCGTACATGAATCATTGGGGTTGCTAGCCCCTCTACTTGAGGGGTTTAGGGCAAAGCCCAAAAAAAGGGGGTTTTTCTGTCTATTTTTTTGTGGCTTTTAACACAGATTTTTCTTTTGGCAATTTTGTGGCACATCGTGGTTTAGCCCATGGTTTTCTATAGTCATTTAAGGAACTAAGGTTGCAATATAATATGGGTTAATGGATTAGGGGTTTTAAATGTCATGGGATAATATATATTATAATGTAAACAATTAAGTTGATTGCTGATAAAAAATTAGATGTGCATCTCTGAACAACTTGGTTTTCCTAATTTGGGTTTCCATTTTAAATCTCTTTTTCATATGTGATTTTCATTCTTTTAATTTTCTATTTATTAATAATTAATGTATGCGTTCCATTATTGTATAATATTTAAGACTTACAATAACTTGTTGATAAAAGTAAGATTATATACAAAGCTAGTGAGGAAAAATAAACTTTTTGTTTCTTGACAACATCCATCAACACATAGGAAACTTCTACTTTCCACATGGCTCTTTGTTATTGTCAATAACATTTTTTTAAAAGATCATATAATTCACATCTAAACTCATTTTCAATTATGTTTTTTTTAAACAACCTATTTTTCAAGATATTTCCATCTAGATAGTCAGTTTCAACTTTTGAATCAATATTATCTATATATTTTAATATGGTCAGTCCAAGTGAAATTGTTCTTATTAGTACCAACTAATTCTCATTGAAAACCCATATGGGGGATGTACTAAGAAGTAATTGGATTAATTTGGAAAAAGAAAAGAAACCCCACTATTGTTGATAAGAAATCTAAATGGGATAATAACAATGACGAAGCACAATGATTAATAGAAATGTCCATTTCTCTTGATTTGCAATTTCATATTCATGGCATTGATAACCTAGATATAGCCTAGGAAAATTTGAAAAAAGATATTTAATGAGCCTAATGTGATGAGATCTTCATGCGGGAGCATCCTTAGCCTCAGGAAATCCTCGACAACTAAAAACAAGCTTTTGTTTGAGTTTGTAATGTATGAAAATAAGTGGTTTTACTCCCATGTATTTTTAGTTGTTGACTATCTTATTATGTTAGTTGTTGATACACCCAGTTGATAGTTGTTATTAGTCCTGTAGCTATGTTTTATCAAAGAGATGATTACTCTTAAGTTGTTGAGACTCCCAAGATTGTGTGATGATACTCTTGTTGTGTGGAGTTGTTGACACACTCAAACCAGAAGTTGCTACTATAGGACAACCAATACTAGATGCATTGCCAAAATGGAATGTAGGTTATAAATTTTGGTTTGTCCACATACTGAGAGGAATCAAATTGATACATGTTTGGAATATGAAGAGATTGGAAGCATGGGAAATAACTTGTTTCAGTTGGAATACGAACAAGTTAGGAGCATGAGAAATAAATTGTAAGAAGAAGGAAGAAAACGGGCTTTTGGCTTTGAGATTTTTGGCTTCAGCTTTGTTTGTTGCACGATTTGGAGAGAATGAAACTAGCTATTATATGAGTTAGTGAGGGTGTTTTGGTTATTGTGTGACCAGTAACATTGTGTAACAACATACGAATTGTAAGTATTATGAGGAATCCACTCTCTCTAATCTAAATTTTTTGAATGTAACAACACAATCTGAATATATAAAAATATTTGAAAAGTTTATTCTGATTTCTCATGCACAAGCTTAAATTACGCTCTATTTACGCTCTATGATTTAGTCATTTTAATTAATTTAATACAGTATCGAAAACCAAATGGTTGGGGTTGTGCACTCTATAGCAGAAATTGTGGTTCCATAGTTTATTATGAATGCGATAGAATCTCTCTTGTCGCGTCAAGTGGTATTAGAACGAGTTTCATTATGGGACATGCACCTTGATTTTCTTCGAGTAATAGTGTACCAAAAAACCTTGTTCGATGGTTTCTTAGCAAGAGTTACAAAGGTATGAGTTTGGACATAGAACCTGGGCTGAGGCCTGTGGATGTTGGTGAGACATTTACAACTTATAAGGATGGCACCAAGGAGAAGAGGTGTAGGATGAGGAGGCAAATGGAGAACTAGAAGAGTTAAGACAAAGAATAGAAGAGTTGGAGCATAGAAGAAATGGATATGCATAAGTAGATTCAGAGCCCGAAGAAGAAATAGATGAAGAACATGATGTTGAGGAGAGATACCTAGCAGCAAGGTTGATTTCATGCTTGAGCAATAGAGGCAATGCAAGAGTTGAATTTTCCTGTTATGATGGAAATGTGAGACCTAATGTTCACATTGGTTATATTAGAGAACTTGAAAGATACTTCGAGTATGAAAATGTTCAAGATCCAAAACAGGAGAAATTTTCCATGACAAATTTGAAGGGTCATGTTGCATTGTGGTGGGACATGCTACAAAAAAAATAGAGTAAATAATCAGCTAGAAAAGATCAAGACTTGGAAGAATATGGTCATGAAGATCAAGGAAACAATTCTACCTATTTATTACTAGCAGAATTTTTATAGACAAGTCCAGAATCTAAGAAAAAAGGAAACCTTTGTTTGTGACTACACCAAACCTTTTTTCAGATTGTCACTTCAATTTGGTATAAAAGAACCAAAATTCCAAAGATTCGCATGGTATGTTAATGTACTAAAATACTTGATTCAAGATGAAATGAGCACATATTATTTCTGGATTGTTGATGAAGCCTATTGCATTTCCTGGAAGGTATAGGAAAAATTAAACATGAAAACACAATAGAAAGATAGAGGGAGATATGTTGGATGTAGAGGTAAGGCATGGACTACTAGAGGTAGTGAAAAGGAAGAATAATTTATCAGTGGTCATGGTGGTAGAGGTGGAAACAATGCTAGAAGAGACAAAGGTTGTTGCAGAAGAGGAAAGGGAAAGTATGTAATTACTTGTTATTGCTGTGGAGTTGAAGGACATAAAAAATATGAGTGCCTGGAAGGAAAAAATTCAAGGAGAAGAGGTGAAGCTAGAAGACAAGTTACACAAGCCGATGAAGCTTTTGTTGTTAGAGAAAATGTGACTATACTTCATCAAGAACGTGAGAAAATTTGATGTTTCACATATCTTTTCTCTAGCCTTAGAAAAACATAGTGGAAGAACTAGACCAAAGAAGGAAAGTTTTCAAAACTAAATGAATGTTCCAAGGAAAGTTTTCTAATATGGTTATAGATGGTGGAAGTGATGAAAATTTAGTGTCCATTGAAGTCATGGATAAGATGAAACTCAAAATTTTAGTCCATCCAAATCCTTACAGAGTCTCATCATTACAAAAAGGACAATAGGTGGTTGTGACTAAGCAATTATTATTAATTTTTAAATTGGAAGCCTTCAGGAGCATGTATTGTGTGATGTGGTTGAGATGGATGCATGCCACTTAATACTAGGAATACCATGGCTATTTAACAAGAAAGTTTACCATGATGGTCAGGAAAACACATATGCCTTTAGCAAGGATGGGTAGTGGTACAAGCTCACACCAATGCTATAGGAAACGATGTAAAGTTGTGCACATACAAGCACGAGTAACAACAATATCATGTTGTGTTTAGCCAAGTTGTTTGTACATGAAGAAAGGAGGGAAAACTTTTGTTTAAAAGTGATTTGAGAGCCTCTAAAAGAGGAAGTGTAATTAGAAACCATACCTACAGAAATCAAATCCTTGTTAGGTGGATTCAAGGATATTGTTGCTGATGAATTTCCTAAAGGACTACCTCCTATGAGAAGTAGTTCTCATCAGATTGACTTGATTCTTGGATCAAGGTTACCAAAAAAAGAACCTTACAGGATGACTCTGGTAGAGAGTGAGGAATTAAATAAGAAAGTACAAGAGTTGCTTGATAGAGGAATGATAAGAGAAATTTTAAGTCCATGTGCAGTACCATTAGTATTGATTCCAAATAATATAGGTGTAGGGAGAATGTGCAGGGATTCTAGAGTCATTAATAAGATAAGCATCGAGTATTGATTTCCCTTGCCAAGGATGGAAAATATTATGGAATGTTTGAGTGGGGTTGCATATTTCACAAATATATACTTGAAGACTGGTTATCATAAAATCTAGATTATGGAAGGTGATGAGTGGAAGATTGCTTTCAAGATGAAGGATGGATTGTTTGAATGGTTGGTTATGCCATTTGGGCTAACTAATGACCCGAGCACATTCATGAGGCTCATAAATGAAGTCTTGAAACCATTCATAGGGAAAACAATTACTATACTTGGATGACATTTTAATTTTCAACAAAACCAAAGAGGATCACTTGGAATGTGTAAGGAAAGTGTTGCAATGGTTTAAAGGAGAGAAGTTGTTGATCAACTTGAGGAAATGTAGATTCATGTAGGATGAGTTAGTGTACAAGGGATTTTTTTATTTCCAAGGAGGTTGAATTCTTGCAAGGTTATACATTTGTTCTAAAGCATAGATCTAGAATGTAAAATAAATTTACATATGATTTGAGTAGGATAGTGCTACTACTCAACACTTTTTCAGTAGAAGTGGTGGATTTCGCAAGCATGAAGGAGCTATATGTAGAGAATGTCGATTTTGGAAAATCTTAGGCAAATTCTAAAGCACTTTGGAGTGTGGATAGAATCATGTTCTCGGATTACCATACCCATGAAAGATTTTTATTTAAGAACCGACAATTGTGCATTCCTTAATGATTAATGAGGTTGAAAATTTGAAAAAAGACATTTAATTAACCTAATGTGATTAGATATTCATGCAGGAGTGTCCTTAGCCTCAGGAAATCCTCATAAACTAAAAACAAGTTTTTGTTTGAGTTCGTAATGTTGAAAATAAGTGTTTCTACTCCCATGTATTTTGAGTTGTTGACTCTCCTATTATGTTAGTTGTTGTATACCCAGTTGATAGTTTCTACTAGTCCTGTAGCTACGTTTTATCAAAGCGACGATTAGTCTTAAGTTGTTGACACTCCCAAGGTTGTGTGTTGATACTCATGTTGTGTGGAGTTGTTGAATCACTCAAACCAGAAGTTCTTACTACAGGAAAACCAATACTAGATGTGTTGTCAAAAAGGAATGTAGGTTATAAATTTTGGTTTTTCCACGTACTGAGAGGAATCAAATCGATACAGTTCCAAAATATGAAGAGATTGGAAGTGTTTTCCGCTTAGATGAATCTAGGTCAATTAGTCATGCCAGAGCATCTAATTTTTTCTTTTGGTTTTTAATTTTATGGATGACCAATGTTATGAATTATTGAAAACAGGTGCTTAAGCCTTAACAGTTACTAAGCTAGATGAAAGGGTTGCTTCTTTTCTAGCTATAATTAATTGATTTAAAATGTGTGAATAACAAAATATTGATGAAATATAAATTGCTAAATATTCAGACAAAATATTTGATTGGTTATAATAAAAGAATATAGGAAAACAACGTTTCCTGTAGAACAAAATATATTTAAATGAATGCAGCTTTGTGTGACAATTAATTGATATAGGGGAGTTTATAATAACAAATAGTCTTATAAGCTAGTCCCTAGTTATTGTTGATAACTTCACAGGGGATTTAAGACTGATTGATACTCAGTATGATCTTACCCAGATCTCTGCATAAAGACTTAAATATATGAAGAAATACATAACAAAATAAGCACATATGAAAAAATTACAAGGAGACAAAACTATAGAAGGAAAATTCAATATCCTTTCATTAACTTGGAAAATCTCTAGTTTGGTTACAATTCTGTTCTCAAAGCTCATCGAAGGGTTCAACCCTTAATAACTCGAAGGAGGAGTTATTTATACAAAATTTATTCTAGATATTTTCAAGACAAAAATACAAAAATAGTACAAAACTATAGGAATTTCAAAACTACAAAGTGTTGGCACTGTTCTTTAGGCATCTGTTGATGATGTGGTCCCCAAAAAGTGTTTCCCAACTGTCCTTCATTTGTTGATGAAAGTTACTCAATAACTTCACACAAGTGATCCCATCAGTCTTCACTCGGCATAGCAAGATTTACCAATTTCCTGTAAACTTCATCAACTTCGGTGTATTTCTCAAAAGTGGGCTTATTTACAAAAAGATGTTTAATCTCATGGTTAATAGTCAAATCAAAATCTAAAGCTTATAAATCTTGTTTCCCTGTAATATGACCCTTTATTCCTGCAAATTTTTCTTTATCAGTTGCTATAGTATACAACTTCTCGCAATATTCTTCTAAATTGATCAACTTGTCATTTGGGGCCACTAATCTTGGTAGTTCTCTGTAATTAAGTAAATTAAACTTAAAATGAAACCTTTGGACATAATTCTTCAAGGTTTGGCACTTATTCTTTAACTGAGTCATCAAGTTCTTTTTCTGCAAAACCTTCTTGATCTCCAAAATGGTTTCTGTTTTGTCCATAATCTCAATCTGCTCCAACTCTGCCCTTGTTTTCGAATTAAGAACTTTGATCATGTTTGAAGCTTCATTTGGTTTTTCTTTAATAAGTTGCTTCACTTCATCAATGAATACCTAAAATTTGTTTATGAGTTCCTCCTCCTCAAAAATGATCTAAATGGAGGGCCATATTTCAATTATGGCCTAACTGATATCTGCCCAAATGCTTTCCATTGCTTGGGCCAAGGTTTGACCCATCAATGATTGTTTTTGCACTCTTCAATTCTTCTATTCAACTTGTGTGTTTTTTGCATTTCTTCAACATACAAAGTATCATTCTTTATCTTCTGATCTTCCATATTCTTGAACTTCTTATGAAGCCTTTCATTTTCTTGTTTCTAGTGAGTCAGCTCATGTAAGAGTTTGTTCAAATCCTCTGTTGTCGATGTAGATTCTATTGTGGATGATGTAGATTCCCCTATTGTTCTAGACATTATAATAGGAATAGTTGTGATGGGAGTTATAACTAGCTGAGTAAATTTCTCTTTTTCCTTAAGAAATTTCTCAATATGCTCCTCCATAGTCCTTATTTGTACATTCTGCTCAATTATCAGTTTGAGCATTTCTTCCTTGTTATGTTCACTTTTTGATATCTCCTTGGTCTATGGGTCCTCTATAGAAGGCAGTTTCAGCTGCTTCCTAAATGCTGTAATATCTGTGTTTTTCTTCTTGATAATATCTTCAACAGCTTTGACATCAATAGGGTCATATCCAATTTTAATTACTAATTCCTCTAATGACTCAACCCTGTTATCCTTTGCTAAAGATGATATTTTCTCAATCTTCAATTGTGGCTGCACATTTGACAGAGCAGTTTTAAGTTTTGACAACGCCATAACAGTATTGGTCATGGTAGAGAACAACATCTCACCTCACTGCCTATGAATGTCCATTTAATCAATTAGATGTATTTGATTAGCATCAAATGAAAATACAATTTTATTGTAATCAGAATAACCTTTAGGAAAAGGTACTTGAGGCTGTAGAAAATCCATTTTCATTCTTCCCTTTTCATTGTAAAATGTTGTCAACAACCTATGTTGTGAAGTAGAAGTCTTGTTCCAAAACTGTGCATAAACATTTGCTTTTAAAGCTTCATTATTCTGCTTAATTTCAAGGAAATTATTGAAGACATTTGACTCCTCTATTTCACTTGGTCTTGCATATTGAGTGATTTCTAGCAAATTCTGTGAAGTAGAAGAAGAAGAAGAAGGAGTAGTAATTACAGGTTCCTAGGTCCCTATGGAAACCTGTAAATCATCCAAATTGATGATGATAGGATCCTTTTGACCTTGTGTAGTTGTAGTTCCTTTGGATTCAGTCCTTGATTTCTTCTGATATTGAATTAATTCCTTTTCTCCAACTGTTGATGATGATGATCCTTCCCTGAGCCTTTTTTCATGCTTGGTTTGAGAAGTAGGAGTCTGAAGAGTAGAAGGAGGTAAAACCTATTCTTATTCTTCTTGAAGAGTATTCTCTTCCCACTGTTCTTGATTTCTAAGCTTCTCAATCTCTAGTCTTGGTATATGATTGTAAGGTGTGGTTTTGAGTTCCACGCTTAATTCTGAGATAATGTTGAATGGGTCATAAGACCAGGTGAAGCTCAGTTGAAAACCCATCTATTTTAATATGGCATCTACTTCTAAGCCTGCTAATATGGTGTTAAAAATGAATGATCCTACATGTGTCTTTATCTTGAACTAAGATCTCCTCTTTCTTGAAATGAAATGAAGCTCATCCATATTCATCATTTGCCTAATATATTCTAGAGAGAAAATTCTCATTGGAACATATTTGGGCAACTTATGTGAAGCCAATTCGTAGCCATATACTCTAATATTTGTGTAGTTCTAGTAACAATACCAGTCTCCTTTTATAACTTAATCACTGAGGTGAAGGATCCTTTTCATGTATGTATTAATCTTGGGTTCACTTTGACTATTGAGAAGTTGTGTAACTGGTGAATGAAACTGTCTATGAAGTATGAAAATGAGAACTCAGTTGAGTTCTTTCTAGTCAATGAAGTCCACTGAGTGATTGCTTGATTCTCTTGTTGATCATCCTACTTGTCCAAAACAATAGGTTACTTGTCTCCCTACTGAAAAATGAACATATGAAATAGCACAAAGGAGTATTTAAACACTCCTTTAGTAGTGATATTCATCAATTGTTCATGCATAGCTTCATCTAAAAATTGACTATAGTTATACATGAAGGCAGGTTTGTTTCTTTAGAAAAGATTGACAGATAGCCTAGGATAGCTTCATCTACCCATTGGTCTAATTGGCAGCCTAACAAGCAAGAAATAAGGAAAATTATATGTTTGGCTCTCTTAGGGAACATAGATGCTAGATAAGGAGGATTCTTTTTAGGGAGCTCAACATCTTCAGGGAGAAAGATATAAAAAATTTGAGCTCTTTCAGGGAAGGTCAGCTTATGATATAGGTTAATTAAGGCTACACTGCAGAAAAATCTTAGGGAATCATTTTACGAGATCAAAAGAATTTTATTAATGGTTTCTAGAGTGATAGATATCAGAATGTCTCCATTTTGAGCCACCACTGTTCTCTGTAAAGGATTATACTTGGATTGGAACCAAATAACTAAATCAAGAAAGGAATAGGTCTGAGGAAACATATATAGAGGTGTTGACAAGGTTAATCCTCTCTGCGGATAGAGACGGTCCCTCTAGCCCAATGAGTGGGTCTAGTAACTGAAGTGACAATCAACTAGACATCTTCCTAGGTTATAATTGAAAAGTAGAACGAAAGAGATGACCTACCTCATTCTGATGCTATTCTAATTTCCTTTGTTAAGGGCCTCTAACCACTTGTGTCACAGACTTGTTCCTGCTTCTCTTAGCACTTATGTACCTACAAAAGTGATCAAGAGAAAAACAAGCATGCCAAAACCAATAGCAAATCCAATAATAACCTACTTAATTGATCAAGGAATGCCAAGCTAATACATACATGAACATATATATTTTGGGAAGATGAACAATTAGTTGTATACTATTTAAGGAATAAAGGGAAGCTTACAACCATAGCCTTGATGTTGAAAGGCTCTCCTTGAGTGGTAATCCAAGTCCAAGCCAAGAAACTCTCCAAACACTCCTTTTCCAAGTCTAATGAATAGCCTCTAGGCACAATCTCAACATAGGGGTGCAAATGGACATATATCAACCATTTGGGAATGGGAGAAGAGAAATTTATAGGCTGGGAGAGGGAGTTAGGACTTCTCCAAAGATAGGATTAGGCCCACATCTCAAGGAGGTAGCTCATAGGGATAACGCAAAGAGGTTAAGTTAGGAGGATTCAACCTCATCTATGTGAAACCACCTCTAGCTCAGCACTCTAGAAGCCTCTAGATCACAAAGCTTCTCATCCTCTTTGGGAAAATTACTTTTTTGGGATCATCGTGGGTATGAAAGGGAAAAACATAATGCCATCACTTGTCAAACACAATGCAATAGGATACCATCACAGTTTTGAACCTCATAAGAGCAATGGCCCTCATTTTAGGGTTTTAAGAACTATTTCTTCAGGGAAATCTCAAGACATTTCCCAAACAAAGTCTTAGGAAGGATCTGAGTTGTATACATGGATGAGTATACTATATAATGGTCATGTTTCGGGCACTTCGAGGTATGTCACAGGGAAGTGTAGGAGGTGTGACAAAATATTGTGTAACAGATGCCCCCTAAAGCATGAAGGCAAAATGAGGAGTGATGGTTGAGATGATTTATGAGCTCTTGCAAGGATGAGGACACACACTGTCAAGAGACCTGCAAATCAAGGATGCATATACATATACACATTTGGTATCAAGACATGAATCTACGGTATGGACATAGCCATTCGGATAATAAGGACTATATGAAAGGATCCATGGCATGGGCACAACCATCCAATATAGAAGGATCATCTACAAATCTAATATCCAAGGCATGGACATAGCCATCCGATATATAAGGATCATCACCATAAATATAAAGTCCCACGGTATGGTCATAGCCATATGTCTAGTAGAAACATGTGTACAATCATGGATAACATATAACTCCATGCAGCTTGAGTCATATCAAACAAGACTCAGGGTCTTTCTATCCATCCCGACCCGATCAAAGTATGAATTCTAACATGTGAATGAAAATGTCGCAGTCGAATATGCTAGAAAGCCACCTGATTACTGGCCATTAATGTGGACTATTAATATGCACGAGAGGAACCACCCATAATGACAATGGCTCTCAAGGTATGACAGTACAATCTGTGAATGTGACAACAAATTTGAAGTCGAACAGTCATGGAATCACCCGATCAAAGGCCAATAGTGAAAACTTTTCATCAGATGCGACGAACTTTCCATTAAGGCATGCAAGCTCTAAGGTACTAAAAGGGCGTTTCTAAGTCATCTTCTTGGATAAGGAGTTGAAATCGACGAGAAGTGACCCATCGAAGGAGAGTCATAATGAGTCCCTCATCATCGACACGAAACAAGGAATAAAGTGGAATGAAATGAGTAGGATCCAAGACTATAGCAAAGAGTCAGACAATTTATAGGTAATAGACTATAGATAGACTTCTCTTGAACATATTGGCAACACGATTCCAGAGTGTGGCAACATTTGACTCAACATAGGACCAAGGGTCATAATGACGAAGTGGAATAATCAAATGAGAGACAAAATGGATTACCCAAACCTGGAAGGACAAGTGATTGAGAAAGGATATTTGAAACCTGAAACGGGAGAATAAGAGTGTTATGTTCAAGAGTGACATGCTTCCTATATAAAGGATGTTACATCTTCATTTTCCCCTGCTATTTCTAATGAGTACCTCTTTATTTTTACACAAGCTTGAAGAGGATACCATATGCTTGTCGTATAAGTTCATACTTTGGATGAATCCATCCTAGTAAGTTTTACGAGCCCTAGGAAGGAGAAACTTGGTCTCATCATGGTGATGAGTCTTTCTTCATAAAGTTTTAATGAGTGTGACGTAAGAATAATTTGGTATCTTTTTCACATTTAGAGAGATTGAAAAAGAGACGAAAAAGAAAACTCTATCATGTCCCTTTTCGTAATTTATCTCTTGAACCCAAAAAGGTAGAAAATAATATTCGAGAGAACCTCTTGACCTCTTTTGTAAATAGTAAATCTCAGCCCGAAAAGGGGGTAAATCTATACTGAGGTGACGTCAATTCATTTAATTTAACGAGTTCAAAAAGATAAGTACTCAGCAATCTTTTCATATTTTTGGAGTCTGAAAAGAGTTGAAAGAGGACTCCTTTAAGAGGAATGAGTGGTATAAAAGGATAGAAACTAGTTCCAGTAATGATGGAACTGCAATATACACCTCAGCAAATAAATTTACCAAGGACTTGACGTATGTGTAGGCAATCTCCTCGAATGTTGTGTTCGGTGTATCACATTTACAGGGAAAAAGACTCAGCTTCCTATGGATAAAGGTCTACAACCTATGAGGGTATAAGTAATGGTACTCGGAGCACAAGTCCGTGCTAGCAGCTGTCTAATGACAACTGCTAAGTTTTAAAGACACTAGAAGACATCTCTAGCCTATACCATTAAGTATGAGCGTTGATGTTTCAAATGCTCCTTAGATTAATTGATAGATTTTAAAGTTGATCTTGAAATTATGTTTCAGTTTCAAGGAATTAATGATGTTACCTGAACAATTATGATGCAACTATATGAGAAAGGGAAAAATTTCGTTTCAATGAAAGTTGGACTAATCAAGGGAAAACATTTCAATCAATAATGCATCATGCAAAATTCCTTCCACTAACTTTTACTTTCATCTTCAAAATGAAAAATGTCAAAATGAAATCTAATATTTCATTTCAATAAATGCAATGCCAAAAGTAAAAATGATTTCCACTTTTCACTATCCAAAATGCAACTTTTCAAAAAAAAAAAAATTGACTTTACTAAGATGCATTTATATGAATTGTGCTTTTATTTTCGTTTCGAATTATTTGATGTACCTAATACAGTTTTTAGCTTTCAATCACTGAAAAATTCTCAATGATGAATCTCAAAAGCTAACTTTTCAATGGAACTAATCCAATGAATTTTCATGAAAAGTAAATTTCGAAATACAAGCTAAAACGAATGCAAAATGATGTTTTCAATGATTTCCATAGGAAAAAACACTCAATCGATCAGGAAAACAAACATCTCAATGACATCAATAAGAAGTAAGAAATAACCAATGACTAGAAACCCTAGAATTCACTCAGATTTCGCTTCGAAGGCAATGAGAAATTTTATACAAATTAATCAAGGCACTCAATCAAAACATTTACAAATCTAATCATACAAGATGGGAAAAGACCTTAGGGGCCAAGACACACTGGATTCTTAGGAAGAAACCTAAAATATTCTTACATTCAAGGATCATCACTACTTTATATAGCCAAACCTGCGATTATCGCTACTTTACATAGGAAAATCTGTGATGGGCGAGAAATATGGGGAAAACATAAAAAGATTTCAAGAAAAAATCTATACTTAGTAATCTAAGGTAGTAATCAGTGATGGTATACACCCAGACTGATGTAGACAACCCAAAAAATTGATAGTTGGTCAAACTAGTCAAAATATCAGGGTGAAGGATTGAAAGAAAAGTATCATAGGCTCCCCAGTTGAGTCACCATTTTTTTGACAAGGTTAATCCTCTCTGTGGACAGAGACGACCCCTCTAGCCCAATGAGTGGCTCTAGAAACTGAAGTGACAATCAACCAGACATCTTCCTAGGTTATAATTGAAAAGTAGAACGAAAGAGATGACCTACCTCATTCTGATGCTATTCTGATTTCCTTTGTTAAGGGCCTCGAACCAATTATGTCACGAACTTGTTCCTGCTTCTCTCAGTGCTTATGTACCTAGAAAAGTGATCAATTTTCAACCAAGAATGCCAAAACCAATAGGAAATCCAATAATAACCTACTTAACTGATCAAGGAATGCCAATCTAATACATACATGAACATATATATTTTTGGGAAGATGAACCAATAGTTGTATATGATTTAAGGAATAAAGGGAAGATTATAACCATAGCCTTGATGTTGAAAGGCTCTCCTTGAGTGGTAATCCAAGTCCAAGCCAAGAAACTCTCAAACACTCCTTCTTCAAGTCTAATGAATAACCACTAGGCGCAAACTCAACTTAGGGGTGCAAATGGACATAGACCAACAATTTGGGAATGCGAGAAGAGGAATTTATAGGCTAGGAGAGGGAGTTAGGACTTCTCCAAAGATAAGATTAGGTCTGCATATCAAGGAGGTAGCTCGTATGGATAAGACAAAGAGGTCAAGTTAGGAGGATTCGAACTCATCTATGTGAAACCACCTCCAACTAACCACTCTGGAAGCTTCTAGATCACGAAGCTTCTCATCCTCTTTGGAGAAATTACCTTTTTGGGGTCATCACAAGTATGAAAGGGAACAGAGTGATGCTATCATGGGTCAAACACATTGCAACAGGTGACCATCACAGTTTTGAGCTTCATAAGAGCAATGACCCTCAGTTTATGGTTTTAAGATCTATTTCTTCAGGGAAAGCTCAAGATATTTCCGAAACAAAGTCTTAGGAGGGATATGAGCTATATAATTGGATGGGTATATTGTATAATGGTCATGTTTTGAGCACTTCAGGATATGTCATAGGGAAGTGCAGGAGGTGTTACAAAATATTGTGTAACAACAGGTAGAAGGGATTCCCATAGGCTTATTTCATCCTCAAAATCAAAGTATGTCTACTTCAGCCAGTTATGTAATTCAAACATGTCGAATTCACATTCTTTATCTTCAATCTTGAAATATTGGCCGGCTAATGGGATATGGTCCAGGTCTAAGGCATCATAGGCCTTTGGGGTTTCTTGTGTTGTAGAGGAACTGGAAGAAGACTTTTCTTTCTTCTTTGGAGCCATAATAAAACTGAAATGGTGGATGGTAGAAAACGAAAAGTTGCAGAGATAGTTTCAGAGGACGCATACAGTTACATGCTTGGGTCGACAGATAATGTAAAATAGGAACAGTGAAAGAGCTATTGAGGAAAAGTCGATGTATAGGGAAAAAGAATATTTAACGGCAGATTAAGATTACCATTACGGGGAAGGTCATTGTTGATCGACTAATTAGGAATTTAATACAACAACAGGAGCCAATAAATGGCAGCAACAGATAAGTGAGAATGGATAGGCAACAACAGGTGAGGGCATGTGGCTTGAAGCGATTGGATGTGGATGGCATGGGAGGTGTTACCGTTGGTGCAGTATCAAGAAGCGTGGGACGGAAGGATGGCGTATTTCCCCGAGGGGGTAGTGGTATGCAGTTTGGAGTGAGGAGGTGTGAAGTGCTGAGGAGGCAACATGTAAGTGGGGGGCCCACATGGGAAAAACTACTTTTAGCACCCCACCCCCCCCCCCCCCCCCCCCCCCCCCATTGTTATCTCGTATCATGGCGATGGGGTGCAAAGAGGCTTCCCCACCATTGATCTGGGCGGGGAGGTGGATTTCGCTCAAAATTTATCGCTTGCCGACAAACATTTTTTGTCATATTTGAATTTGGTGAAGAACATTATAAATGATTATTTACAAAATAATTAATCACCCTTTAAAAAGTTCATTAAGCACTAATTTAAAAATTAATCTAAATTAGGCGCGTTTAGACTGGTTGCCCTTATTTAACTATTTCACTAATTTAAGCATAATCTAATATAACTTAGGCCAAAATTTTAGCATGTTAGGCCTTTATTTGTCTTATTCTATCCTAATTTCTAATGTTCAGCCAAGATTAAACTATTTGGTTGAGCTTATTCTCTAATCTAATACAAAACTTTAAATCATCTCATCAAGATTAAATAGTTTGATCCAAATCAAAAGAAAAGGTTGTGGCATAAAAACAAGCTGCACACAGACCTTTATTTATTACAATTACAATTTATTTCATGAAGTGGCATTTAAACAAGCATACTTATACAAAAAAAAAAAAAAAAATCTTTTGATGGGGTTTTATCCATCTCTTTTTTTATTTTCTATTTTTTCATATTTCCATTTTTCTTTATTTTTTCATACCCTCTTTTATAAAATAAAAACTAACTTGTAAAAAATAAATCATGTTACAACATCGGCTCCAACTGGGGACTGCTTCCTCTTGCAGGATGCAGAGAACTTGCAGATCCATGTGCCTTCTCCTCAGTCTAATGGGGCCTCTGTTGAAACAATACACACTGCATGTAGAATATAACTCTCTGGTATAATACAGTGATAAATAAATGGAAACCTCTCAATATTGAATGTAGAAGTACTTCCCATTGATAGGAAATGAGGAATAATATCCCTCCAAATTCCGCAGAATGAAAGTGTTATTACCCTTGACCTCAACAATACTAAAAGGTCCCAACCAAAGGTTGTCAAATTTTCCATTTTTCCCTTTGTCTTCTCTCCTAGTATCCCATCTAAGTACCAAATCACCTTGCCTAAAATCTCTTTCCCTAGCTTTCCTATCAAACAAGCTTTTCATTTTACTCTAGTATTTCTTAAGCTTGTAATGTACTTCATCTAAATCCTCATTTAATTATATGATATGATTTATTCTTTGAGAGAAGTCATTAGGCTCTTCATTTGACTCTTGCAAAAAATTCATAACTACAAAAGCTAAATGTGTGGGAAATATAGTTTATTTTCCATAAACAAGCTGAAAAGGGGATTTACCTGTTGATATTTTTGGTGAAATATTGTTGGCCCAAAGTTCATAAATAAGATGACTCTCCCAACTCCTTTTATGCTCCTCCAACGTTTTCTTTATAACTTTAACCAAAATTTTATTTGAGGACTCCGGTAGTCCATTTCCCTGTGGATAGTATGGTGTAGAATGATGCAACAAGATCTAATATTTTTGACAAAGCTCAATCATCTTAGTACTTCTAAATGCTTGTGCATTACATGTCACTATTTTTCGGGCGTATCCATATATAGACAATATATATTCTTCAATAAACTTGATAGCAATAGTATCAGTTGCATTTTTTACTGGAATGGCTTGTACCCATTTGGTAAAGTAATTTGTAGTAGTCAATATCCATCTATGTTTACTGCTTGATGGAGGATGAATTTCACTAATGAAATCAAATCCTCATTGACAGAATGGTGCTTGGACTATGATAGAACCAATGGAAGGGTCGCTAATCTCTACTTTCCAGCAAAGATTTGACACTGTGTACATCTCCTAACCTTTGCTCCCACCCATGCAAACATAGTAGGCAAATAAAACCATACCCTTAAGATCTTGTATGATGTAGCCCTCCAAGCATAGTTCCTTCCACAAATTCCTGCATGAAATTCGTCAATGATCCCTTCTGTCTCATTCTCTGTTAGGAAAAGTAAAAGGATGTTAAATGGATCCTTCCAATACAAGTTTGCATTCACAATACAATACTTTATAGCCTTCAATTTTAGTGTTTTACATTGATTTATGCTAAATTCAGGGGGGCATTCAAATTCTCTAAGAAAGTTCACAATATCAATGTACCAATCCAATAACAAAAAATTTTCATCAATGTGAATCACAATTTACCGATCTGATGTAGAAGGTTCTTGTGGATTCTCCTGTATTGGGATTTTGAAAGGTTCTTGTGGATTCTCTTCTGTGGGGGTTGCAAAAGATTCTTGTGGATTCTCTTGTGTGTGGGTTGCAGAAGGTTTTTGTGTATTCTTCTCAGCTAGGATATCAGAAACAAAATTTATTCCTAAGATCTTGTAATTGGATTCAGTAAGGAGCTTAGCCAAGCATTGACCCTTTTGTTGGAAATAATACTGAGAGGGGGGGTGAATTAGTATTATCAGGTCAATTATTTTTCAATTCATAAACAGATTTGTATATGCTACTTAGGTTAGAGAAGCCAGTGTATATATGCAACTTCAGTTAAGGAAACTAGCGTATAACTTATAATTTAATTATTCTTTAGATGGTAATGTCAGAACCATATAAACATTAACCAGGAACAGAAAAATAATGCAGACAGTCACACACAAGAACACAAGATACAAGGTGGAAACCCAATGTGGGTAAAAACCACCTACTGCAATTTTTCTCTATCTTCTTTCAATTAGAAACTTCATTTTACAATGATTCTGTACTGGTGCAGTCTTATACCAGTACGCAGGCTCCAACCCGCAGAAGACTACAACCTTCTCTCATTCTCCAGCTTCTCCTGGAAGGGAGCTACAACCCCCTTAGCTCTTGTACTAGCTAAGGTACTAGTACATAGGTGTTGACCTACAGAAGGCTACAACCTTCTCTTTTCTTCCAGGGACCATGTTTCATAAATTTTCCGACTAGATCCATGAATAACATCAATCATACATCAAGTATATCTGCAACAATCAATCTCCTTTGTACAACCCAATATATTATCAACCAAACACTTCTCAAAATGATGTAACCAGAAAACAGTAACCAAACACCAATTCTGAACCCAGAACACTGCAGCAATAAACAGAAGCAACTAAAGCATATTTCATGAAATGTACGCTACTTTACTATGTAAAAACCTGCGTACATATGCAACTGTATCAATTCCAACCAGTGTATACACTTTCTTCAGTTGCTGAACCTGCGTGTATACGTGTCTATGCCACATCAAACCTACTTATAGATCTATAAAAGATAATTTACCCTTTTACTTAATCAGCCATCAGTTATACCCAGATTATTAGATTTATAGATCTAATCATGCGCCAATTATAACCGATCAAAGGTTACAAATATACTACTATTCAAGCCATAAAATCTTGATCCATCAATAGAACTTATCCATCTTTTAGTGCTCAAGTTCCTCCTTGGTTTATATCCAGCAATGCACCATACACCAATCACGAGTATTCCAGATATTTCTCCTCTTAAGATATTCAACACTTAGTCAATGCCCTTGCCAAATGATCTCCTTCCCTTTTATAGTCTTAGGCCTTACTCAAACCATGGTCCAAAACCATTGAGAACCAATACTAGGGACCCAATACTTGGGTTCAACATGTTGGGTGCAATACCAAGGACCAAAACCATAGGTCCAAATATGTCGGACTAAATCCCATGGATTAGATGTACGTGCTTTTTCTTTGCATGAAATATCGTGCATATGCATATGCGCCTTTTGATTGGTGATCGCGCGTGTATACGCGACTTTGATAAGAGGAACCTGCATATACCTTATTTTCTTTCATTCTGAGAGCCTGAATTGTGATCTGCCCTTTGAGTGAGTTGCCATCAAGGACAACACTTGTGCCATAGTGCCAAACATGTTTCATAATGCCAACAATCTCCCCCTTTGGACTTGATGGCAACCCCAAGTCACTCAAAGTCATTCTCCCCCTTTGACATCAAGGGCAAATGGTTATGCTCCCCTTGAGTACATGCTGAATTTTCTGCTGTGTTGTCCAAGCTCCGCCTCACTGTAGGCAAGATCTGCAAGAGAAACATGACTTTAAACATTATAAATGACCTTCCTACCACCAAAGACTCATACATACATCCATCTCCCAATCAAGTGGGAATTGAATCATCTACCCAAATAAGTGGGGATACGCCAAGAATTTACACATGATAAAGGCAAGAACATTACCTCATTCATCCCAGGCATAGTGGGGAAACTAAGATAGGCCGTTACATGACCTTGATAATAAAAGAAAAAAAATACATGACATAGAGAGCAAGCATATTTCGATCATTATTCAGACCGACAACCACGTTCTCCTTCTGCACTTGTTCCACAACAACTATCATCAACAGCATCTGTCAATCATCATTCAGACTAGCAACCATGTTCTCCCTCTGCACCTGTTCCACCTGAAATCAAAAAATCTGTGAATTTGAACCAAGACCTTCTAAGATAATGCCAACAATGCATTATTAGAAGAATATATGATCCCCCTAAACCTGTGCCAGATAGCCTCTGTCAGACCCATATCAGACTCTTTTCATCCCGAGCCTGGCCCACTATTTGTCTTCAAGCCACATATATGCGACTGTATCTTCATAAACCAGCATATGTACGTGGATACTCCTTATGAAACTCGCGTACAACCACTTTTCTCTGAAACAGAGAAGATTCAACAGCAAGATGATGCATCAACTACCCCCAACTTTTGTCTAAGGTATTCAAATGTCTCCCTGGGTAGTCGTTTGGTGAGTATATCAACAACTTGTTCCTTAGATGGAACATACTCCAACTTGACCTTTTGTTCAACCACTTGTTCCTGGAGAAAATGATACTTGATAGGTATGTGCTTAGTCTTTGAATGCATGATAAGATTCTTTGAAATACTGATTGCACTTGTATTATCAGAAAAAATGGAAATAGGTGGAATACAAGTGATTTGAAGGTCTTGCAATGTTTGCATCATCCAAAGGAGTTGTGTGCAGCAAGATGTAGTAGCTAGATATTATGCTTCGGTTGTAGATAATGCAATGGAACTTTGTTTCTTGCTGAACCAAGATACTAATCTAGGACCCATGAAGAATGCACCACCACTAGTGCTTTTCCTGTCATCCACGCTTCCTGCCCAATCTGCATCTGTATATGCATGAAGTGTGAGATATATATCTTTAGGATACCATAAAACATAGTTTTGAGTCCCTTGAAGATACTTGAAAATTCTCTTAACAGCCTAAAGATGAGTTTCCTTTGGATTTTCCTGAAACCTTCCAACTATCCCTACAACATGCACAATGTCTACTCGGGTACCTGTTAGATAGAGCAAACTACCAACCATGGATCTATAGGTTGGTTGATGTACAGCTACTGATTCATCATTTGTGTTGAGACTGCATCTGGTCACCATAGGGGTACATACTGGTTTCGAATCCTCCATCCCCTATTTCTTCAAGATCTGTTTGAGATACTTTGTTTGTGATAGAAAAATACCATCTTTGTTTTGTTGGACTTGTAAACCAAGAAAATATATGAGCTCACCAAGCAGAGACATTTCAAATTCTTTTTGCATCACCAAGGAAAATTTTTTACTCATGTCTTCCTAATTTCTACCAAAAATGATATCATCAACATACACAACAAGTATTAGCAATTTATTATTGTCAATTTTTATATATAGATTTCTATCTGTTGATCCTTTTGAAAAACCTTATTGATGAAGGTACTTATCCAACCAATAATACCAAGCTCTTGGAGCCTGTTTAAGGCCATAGAGAGCCGTTTTGAGTCTGCATACAAGTTTTGGATTATTTCCAAGGATAAACCCATCTGGTTTCTCAATGTATACTTCTTCCTCCAAGTCTCCCTTCAGAAAGGTGGATTTCACGTCCATTTGAAATACTTTGAACCTTTAAAAGCTAGAAAGAGCAAGGAACATTCTTATCGCCTCAAGTCTAGCAACTGATGGAAAAGTTTCATCAAAGTCTAAACCTTCTTGTTGTGCATACACTTTACAAACAAGTCTTGCCTTGTTTCTAATCACATCTCCATTTTCATTCAGCTTATTTTTTAATATCCATTTTGTCCCTATGACATTCTTATCTTTTGGTCTAGGAACCAACTGCCAAGTGTTATTCTTTTCAATCTGCTCAATTTCGTCCTCCATGGCCTTGACCCAGCATTCATCTTTGCATGCCTCTTTAACATTTTCTGGTTCAGTGGAGGAGAGCATTGCTAGATAGCTTGAATCTTCTGAAATGGTTCTTCTTGTTTGTACACCTGCCTCTTTCTGTCCCAAAATTTGAGTTTCTCGATGATTCTTTTGAACGTACCTGGATGGAGTCTTTTCTTCTATCCTTATATGTTCTTCTGGTGCCTCATGGGTTTCTTCTTCGTCATGATTCTGATTAGATGTTGAAGGATAGTCCTCATCAACATCTTCGAACTCTTCAAATTTTACTTGCCTAGGAGTGTTTCCTTCTCCATCAACCACTACATCGATACTTTCAACAATTTTTCCAAGTCTTTTATTGTAACATTTATATGATTTTCTATGGGGAGAGTAACCAAGGAGAATGCCTTCATTTGCTCTAGGTTCAAATTTGCCCAGGTTTTCATAAGTTCTTTTGATGTAGCATCTGCTTCCAAAAATTTTGAAATATTTTACCGTGGGAGTCTTACCATACCAAAGTTCATGAGGAGTCTAAGTGTTGTTTACCCGGATGTTTGTCTTGTTGAGAATAGTAATTGTAGCAAATGTGGCTTCACTCGAAAAGGTCGCGGGAGTTCCAGACTCATCAAGCATAGCACGAGCCATTTGTTGAACCGTTCTGTTCATCCTTTCTACTACTCCATTTTGTTGAGGAGTCCTTGCAGTAGAGAATTCCCTTATTATTCCATGTTCTTCACAAAAATCGAAAAATTCATTTGAGGTAAATTCCCCTCCTTGATCAGATCTGAGGCATTTGATTCTACAATATGGTTTGTTTTCAACCAAGGCTTTGAATGATTTGAAATTTTCGAAAGCTTCATCTTTATACTTCATGAGTCCTATCCAACACATCCTTGAAAAGTCATCAATGAACAATATGAAGTATTCTTCTCCTCGAGGTGACCTCTTCCTAGTTGGACCACATATATCAGTATGGACAAGTTCAAGTGGCCTGCTAGCCGATCCTTCCTTTTTAGGGAAATTAGTTCTGGTTTGTTTCCCAAACTGACATGATTTGCATATTGTATTATCTGGAATTCTAATGTCAGGAAGATCACGAACCACCTGATATTTGCATGCTTTCCTTATCTAAGAGAATCTAAGATGCCCCAATCTTCTGTGCCATAGCTAGTGTTCATCATTCTTGCTTAGATAGAATTGTTGTTGTCCTTCTTTGAATATGTATAAATTATTTGGAGTTCTTATGCCTTTGATGATTGTTTTTCCTCTATCAAGCTCACGAACAATACATCCATTTGATTGAAATATTAACTCAGTTCCTTGATCGCACATTTGACTGACACTCAATAGATTATGCTTTAAGCCATCAACATACATAACATTTCCAGCTTTGACCTTCTCTTTCAAATGAACAAAACCTTTACCTTTTATGAATGCAGGGGTGTCATTTCCAAATGAGACCTTCTTTTCCTTTTCTAAGGCAGTATATGACTGAAGTTTTTCTTTATCACCTGTCATATGTTTCGAGAATCCACTATCAATGTACCATTGGTTTTCCTGTCCTTCCACATATAAGGCTATACCACATCTTTCTGGTTGCGGTTCTTTCTTTTTCCATGTTTTGAGATTCAATGAAGCTTGTTCCTTCTGAGTTGTTTGCCCAATCCTACTCCTGCATTTAGAATCTTCGTGACCGAAGTTGTTACAGATAGAACATTCTATTTCATTTTCAAGAGTAGAAAAGTTATTGTAGTTACTTTTCATAATTCTAGTCATACTCTTTTGTTTTTTAGCTTCTCTAGTTATGATGGTCTTGTAGGCAACACATTGAGTAGCTTTGTGACCAAAGTTATGACAAGAGAAACATTGGCCATTGAAGAAATTTTTGCAATTATCAAACCTACCGACCAAATCATTGTAGTTTCCAATGACATCCCTTCTTGAGGCAAATTGAGAATGATTTACCTGGGGTTGGTTGTAACTTCTATTCATCCTTGAAGTAGATTACCCCCAATTCACTTGGTAATCTTTGTTCATTCTAGAAGTAAATTGTCCTTGATTTACCTGGTGATTTGTATTATTCTTTTGTTGTCGATTGTCAACTTGTTCACTTCATTTTACAGCATCAAGATAACCTTTGGAGGTGGATGGCTTATGTGCTTGCTTATATGCTTGAGATGCTTCTTTAGTATATCCAAGGCCTGTCTTGATTAGAGGAGAACACTGCACTTTGATAATCTCATCTAAAGTTTCGGATCCTTTATCAAATTTAAGATTAAGTGCTTTTGTTTTCTCAATATCTTTTCTAAGTCCCATAATTTCACATTCTAACTTTTCATTATGTTTTTCCCTTTCAGCAAGTTGAAATGTCAGAGTGTCTATAATCATGTTATTTTATTCTAAACAAATTTTGAGTTTAGAAATTTCTTCATAGAGATCTTCTTCATTTATAGCATCCAAGAAGTCATCATCATGAAAAACCATCAAAATTCTATCATCATTACCTTGTTCATCTTCATCACTATTTGACAATCCATCACTGTCTTCATGTGTGTAATAGCTCTTATTATTTACATTCTGTTTTCTGTTCCATCTAACAGGTTCCTTACCATTGTCTAGTTTATCTTTATAAGGACACCTTGCAGCATAGTGACCGACTCTTCCACAAGCGAAGCATTTGAAAGGCAACTTACCTCTGAATCTTCCAGTTCCTCATTGAAGGTTCTTGACAAAGTTTGATTCTTCCTCTTCTTTAGACATGTATCTTGGCTCATTGTAATCTCCTTTTCTTGACGCTTTGAATGTGGCTTCTCTCCTGTCGATGGTCCCCCTTTTCTCATTTCGTAAGCAGTTAGAATTTCGTGCAATTGAGACAAGGTAAGGCTCTACAGATTCTGCTTTTCTTCTATGGCAGAAACTTTTGAATCAAACTTAGAAGACAAAGATCTTAGAACCTTTTCAACCAAAGCAACTTCTTTTATTTCTTCACCCAAGTTTTTCATACAATTTACAATCTCATCTATACATAGGAAATAGTTAGCCACACTTTCATCATTGTGCATTATGAGACTTTCATATTGAATTGTAAGAGTTTGTAGTTTTGTTCGTTTTACCTGATAATCTCCTTCATAGCTCAGAAAGATATTGTCCAATATTATTTTTGCGGTTTTGAGCTGCATATCCTTGACAAATTCTAATTGAGTTAGACTCCCTAATATAGTATTGACAGCCTTTGCATTTGTTTCATACTACTTCTTACCAGCCGTATCTGTAGGAGTTGCTGATGGAAATGTATATCCTATTTCCAAAATATCCCAAACTTCTGTACCAACAGATTGAAGATAGGTTGTGATTCTTACCTTCCAATAGACAAAGTTGCTCCCATCAAAAATTGGTGGTCTGATGGATGCCTCTCCCTTGTAGTTGCTCATGGTGATAGATTTTCCTTCAAGTGGTCAAGCTTCTTCTGAAGGACTTGCTCTGATACCAATTGTTGGAAATAATACTAAGAGGGGGGGTGAATCAGTGTTATCAGGTCAATTATTTTTCAATTCATACACAGATTTGTATACGCTACTTAGGTTAGAGAAACCAGCGTATATACGCAACTTCAGTTAAGGAAACTAGCATATAACTTATAATTTAATTATTCTTCAGATGTTGATGTCAGAACCATATAAACATTAACCAGGAATAGAAAAATAATGCAGACAGTCACACACAAGAACACAAGATATAATGTGGAAACCCAATGTGGGTGAAAACCACTTGCTGCAATTTGTCTCTATGTTCTTTCAATTAGAAACTTCTTTTTACAATGCTTCTGTATTGGTGCAGTCTTATACTAGTACGCAGGCTCTAACTTGCAGAAGGCTACAACCTTCTCTTGTTCTCCAGCTTCTCTTGGAAGGGAGCTACAACCCCCGTAGCTCTTGTACTAGCTGAGGTACTAGTACGTAGGTGCTGACCTACAAAAGGCTACAACCTTCTCTTTTCTTCCAGGGACCACGTTTCATAAATTTTCAGACTAGATCCATGAATAACATCAATCATACATCAAGTATATCTGCAAAAATAAATCTCCTTTATACAACCCAATATAGAATGAACCAAACACTTCTCAGAATGTTGTAACGAGAAAATAGTAACCAGACACCAATAATGAACTCAGAACACTGCAGCAATAAACAGAAGCAGCTAAAGCATATTTCATGAAACGTACACTACTTTACTATGCATAAACCTACGTACATACACAGTTGTATCAATTCCAACCAGCGTGTACACTTTCTTCAGTTGCTGAACCTGTGTGTATATGCACCTATGACGCGCCGAACCTGCGTATATATCTATAAAAGATAATTTACACTTTTACTTAATCAGACATCAGTTATACCCAGATTATCAGATTTATAGATCTAATCATGCGCCAATTATAACATATCAAAGGTTACAAAGATACTGCTATTCAAGCCATAAAATCTTGATCCATCAATAGAACTTATCCATATTTTAGCGCTCAGGTTCGTCCTTGGTTTAGATCCAGCAATGCACCATACACCAATGACCAGTATTCCAGATTTTCTCCTCTTAAGATATTCAACACTTAGTCAATTCCCTTGCCAAATGATCTCCTTCCCTTGCATAGTCTTAGGCCTTACTCAAACCATGGTCCAAAACCATTGAGAACCAATACTAGGGACCCAATACCTGGGTTCAACACTTTGGGTGCAATACCAAGGACCAAAAGCATAGGTTCTGTTAGCCTCCTGCTGCAACAGGTTACCCATATTTCATGATTGACATTTTTACAGGCCAAATATGTCATACTTTGCATGCTGCAATGCTCCATATTTGCTAAACTAGTCACCAAAGAAAGAGGCCATGGAAGAATGCTACTCAAAGTTCATCTACTGCATTCCAATTTTGAAGAGTCATTCTAGTTTTGTAGAATTTTCAGCTAAAGGGAGGTCCAAACAGCCTAATCTTGGTCTCCCTAGGTTTCAATTTCCTGTTTTAGAATATAGAGAATGAACAATCTGTCCAAAACACTTAATCTTGGGTAATTTTAGATAGGTAGGGAAATCAAAGGACCCAACTGCTTAATCTGGGCCCTTGGAATAAATAAGGGTAGTTTGTAGATAGGAAGGCATAAAAAGAAAAAGTTGAAATGCTGGGTCTGCAAGTCTAAGTGCACCCAAACCAAAAAAAGAAAAAATGTTAGGTAAGTAGGCTGGGTAAGTAGTTTTGAGGGTGCAAAATTTTGATTTCTGATAAATCATATGTTTTCAAAGTATCATCTCTACTCAGGTCACAATCATCAGGCAATTTCATGTGGAGGAGCTCAAATCCAGCATAACTAACTTCCCTTTCTTCCTCTTCCCTAAATCATTGACTAATTTCCCCAAAAGAGGTCAAGATCTGCTTGATATCTCTTAGTTTCATCATTTTCCATGTCTTTAGCCTTGGTGAGGATCTGCTTCACTCAAGGAGGGTCCATATTTTTTCTATAAAGCTCTATCTCCCCTTTGAAGCCTAAGATCTCTGAAACTTAGCGCTCCCCTTGTCATTTCCATATTAACTACTGACACTATTATTTAACTCCCTATATTTTCCCCATCCCCCTACTAAAACTATGTAAATAATCTCCTTATGTAAATATCCCCTCCCCCTGGTTGAAATATAACCATAAGTATCCCTTGGGGAATTACTAAGTCACCTGGACTTTAGTAACAGCCCTCACCTCCGCATAATTCCCCTTCCCTAGTGTTTGGACTCCTTCCAAAACACAAAGAACCCCTCTCCTAATGCAAACCCCCCCCCCACCCACCACGCATTTTTCTTTGGAATTTATTAATGTTTGTTTAATAAATCACCAAGCGCCTAAACCCATTAACCCATTTCCTAAATTCTAAACCCACCCGCGCCGTGGAAAAATTAAACTTTAACTCGCGCGCTCTTTTATTAAGTCCCGCACACCTTCGCCTACCGTCCACCATCGGATCGCCTCCCCCAGATCTGACGGCCCTTGTTCATATCGGGCGCCCTATTGTAGTGGTACGTTACCACCCGATGTCTGACGGTTTTACCGTTGTACACTGGGACAGGTGGTGGTCTCCCATTGCATCGGGCCGCCCCTAATAGAAACCACCTCCATACCAAAGGCGGTCCAATGCACAGGCCAAAACCGCCCTCCCCTCACGTAACAGGAGCACCGCGTCACCCTGCCACGTCGCCTCGACATCACCTCACACTACCTGCGCGCGGCCCACGTCACCCTGCCACGTGTCACTGCCACGTCACCCCATTGTACTGCCACGTCACCTTGCTGATGTCAGCATGCTGACGTCACATCCATACCAGATGGTCCCACTGCTGACATCATCTGCCGTACCGCTGATGTCATGCTGACGTTAGAAGCCAAAAAATGGAAAAAATGCGCAAGCACGAAAGTCAAACTTCGGAGCTCCGGAATGAAAAATAGAGGCAATTTTCGATGCGCAATTAGCGCGAAGCACTAATCGCGCATCGCTATGGGAAATGAGCCATATTGGATAATATTTAGGGAATATTTTGATTCCTTAGCCCTTTTTGCACTGAAAAGGCCCGAAAAAGCCCGATTTTGCTAATTTAAATGTATTTGAAGACAGAGAGAGACCAGGAACAGAGATTAAAGAGTATCAAATCAAATATGCAGATGAAAAGCCTCTCAAAGAGTATCAGGAAGCGGCGAAGAACATCAATGTAGCGACAAAGTGTATCAGAAGAGATTTTCTCAGGGCTCAAGGCAAATCTAGCATTAAAAAGAAGGCTCTGAAAGTCAAGAAGCAGTTGAGGACGCATTGAAGGCTCACTAGCACAAATGATTGCACATTAAACTCACAGGAGATCAGTGGACAGAACTCAATGCACAGTTATGACAAAACCATTGCACCAAGTCACACAGGACACCCCATCAACTCAACTTGATCCAGCTACCTCTGGCACAGCCCAAAGGACTTACTTGCATTTAATTCCAGCAACAATTAGGTTTTCAAAAAAAACTTTTTTCGTTCAGACCTGTTTAGGTCGGTTGTAATAAATAAATTTAGATATTTTGCTTATATATACCACCCTAAAAAATGGAGTAGGAGTTGGTTGGTTGGTTGATTATTTGCTTGATCTTTGGTATTTCGATATTTCCCTCAAGCAGAGACTCGCACTGTAACTGTGATACTTTCTATAATCAAAGACTGTTGAAAGCATGGATTCTGAAACTGTTTGCTGTGTTTAATTAGCTGAGGAGTGACTGTGGAATTCCTATGATTCTACATGGTTCAATAAGTGTTTCTTAACTTTGTTAGTTTTTTCATGTTTTTTTTATTATCAATCCACCATCTAAATTGCAGAAAAGAAGAATAGTTTAGGATTTGCTTAGCTGCACCTTAGGCTCAATTTCTGCAATTTTTCATGTTTTCATCAGGAATAGTTATGAACATGCATACTTAAATGATCTTGTTTACGTTGTTTCTTTCACTTATGAGTGATAGTTTAGGAATTCTTAACTGCTCCTAGACAACCATTCATTCACTTCTCCTCCCTGTTAGTTTTGATGAAAGATTCTTAATTTCCTTTCTTCCCTGACCATCATTCCATCATTTCAGCAAATTGATAATTGTCTCATGTGTGGCTATCCGGTTCCATAATCCTCTTGTGACCAAGAAAACGCAAAAACAAGCCTTAATCCATGACTCCATGCCCAATGTTTGAAACTTATCACACTTTACCTTACCTCTCTGTTTGGAATTATCTCCCATACATGCATCTTCCATCCAAACAAAAAATCAAAACGCCTGAACCCAACAACTAGCCTAAAATCATCATCAACAAAGTTAAATCAGTAAGAGAGAGCCCTCTCTAATTGCAGGTGGGCTAGAGCCTACAATCCAAAGATTGGTTTGTGGTTATCTCGGCCGTATCCCTTTAGGAGCTTAGGGACAACCTGAGTGATAACATAATGGCGACTCCACTGGGGAACTCCTCAGATAATCTCACAAAACCAGTTTGAAGCTCCACAGAGGAAGAAACCAACCTTCAAAAGTCTCGATCGACCTGTGTTTTTAGAAAAAAATTCCCAAAAAACAAGTTAGAAGTTGGCTCCTAAAAAGCAAATGCATCATACAAGATCAAATCCTGATCCTAATCGCCCGGCTGCTTTTGAAAATCCAAATTTAATCCCTAAGATCATTAGAAAACAAAAGCAACAAGAAGACCCAACTGCTTCGAGTCCTGAAATAGTTCAACCAAGCGGTGTTCCAACCCCTGTCAAAGTTCTATTTCGGTCAACCCCAAGTTCCCCTGGTTCATCATCCCCTTCTCCAAGCAGCTCTTCTACACCTCCATCCTATTCTCCTTCTACCCTGGTTGTTCCTGTTATCGTAGTTGCCCCAGTTTTTCCACTTATCCCCATTAACATGGCTAATAGATATGTGCCCTTACAGCTGCCTGCTAATCCCAGGGCTATGCCTCAGGACTACCAGACAAAAATTACCTATTTTGATGGCACAAACTCCTACACAGCCCTACAGCATACAAAGAAAATTCAGGATTACTTTGAGAGTTATGAGATCAATGATGACAGTGTGGGAATGAAGATTTTTGTTCAAAGTTTGACCGGTGATGTCAGAACCTGGTTTAGGGCACTTACACCCAATTCCATATTAAATCTTGAAGCCTTATACCAGACATTTATTAACAGATGGGAGAAAAAGAAAGATCCCCTACACATACTATCTGAGTATGATACTATCAAAAGAGGACCTCAGGAAACGGTTTTGGATTACTGTGCGAGGTTTAATAATGTTTACAATGCAATACCACAAAATTTAAGACCTCCACCTGATCTCGCTTTGTACAAATTTCCTGATGGCTTTGATGCTGAGATGGCATATCAGTTAAGGGAAAGAGCCCCTCAAAGCCTTGCAGAGATGCAAGATGTTGTTGTTAGTGTGGAGGCAAATCTAATTGCCAAAAGGAATAGAGCCAGAACTGAGAGAAGAACCACCTTCAAGGAAGAACCCTCAGCCTTCGATCAGAAGCTAGATGCTATTATCAGTGGCATCGACAGGCTGGGAGATAGAGTAGACAATGTTGAGAGGAAAACTTCATGGGAAGGTCAACAGCCCAATGCCATAAGGAACCCGAACTTCAGAAAGACTCAAAACACAAACTCTAGAAGGCCCAGTCCCGACCATGATGTCAAGCCTCCTTTCCAAGAAAACTATGCGGAGGCATCTACATCAAGTGAGCCCACAGATGGGACTCATATGAACCTGATAGATTCGGAAAATGAATAGCAAATCTTTCTCACTGAAGAGGACCGAGACTACCTTGATGTAAAACAATTTCAGACCAAGTCGGGAGAGTCTTTCGATTTCAAACAAGCTTATGATACCACTGTATATGAAGTACACAAACAATATAAGTTGAGAACAAGGACCATTGATGTCCCTGCATCTAGCAGAACAAAAGATAGCAAACAACCCAACAAAATTAAAGACAATATCACCATAACAAATCCGGTTGATAGCTCTGTCCCAAACCCGCATCAGGTAACTGTGGAGGATATAGTAGACACACAGCCTCCTATTCATCAGCCTCTACCTCCTTCTTCCCCAAAAGAAAATCTGAACGGCACTCTAAAAAGTTCTCCCAAAGCAGAAATACCACAAACTGTCATTCATCATAACGCTAACATTCCAAAAGAAAACATAGAGAGTATGCCTAAAAAAGAGAAATCTGTTGCTATCAACGCCAATAACCCATTGGAAAAACCATTCAGTTTAGAAGCAGAGATTGCAAAACTCAAGATATCGATTCCCCTCTCAGAACTTGCCAAACATGATGTATATAGGCAACAAATTCAAAGGTCACTTCAACTACCAGAGGTCAGGGATGATGTAAACGTTTTAGACGATACCCCTGAGCTGCTGTTTGGTCCAGAAGTTAACGGAAAATCAACATATGGACCTGTTTCACTCTTTTATGTCAGTTTGCACATACATGACAAAATATTTCATAATGCTATGTTTGACTCAGGTGCCTCACATAACCTTATGCCCAAAGCTGTAATGGAAAGGTTGAACCTTGATGTCACAAGACCATACAAAGATCTATATTCCTTTGACTCAAGTCAAGTCAAATGTCTAGGCTTGATTAAAGATCTTTGTGTGTCTCTAGTCCAATTCCCCAACAAGACAATCCTAATGGACATAGTAGTTGCTGACATTGCAACAAAATATGGCATGCTCCTATTCAGATCGTGGGGAGAAAAACTGCAAGGATCCCTTCAAAATGACCTCTCTTATGCCACTATATTTGTCTTTGGGCAACCAAAGAGACTTTATAGAGAAACATTAATGAAGTATGTGGTAAGCAGTGAGGAAAAGCCCCAAAATTTTCCAATTTACTCAATCCATTCTGATATGGATTCTTTTATTTTATTTAATGATGACACCAGTCCTCCAACCGATGATAAGCCATTATCTTTGGAACAAGAAACATACATCAATGAGGAATCTGATGCAGGAGCATCAAGACCATTTTTTCATTGTAAATATGTGATTAAAGGGGGTGTGACAATTTTTAATATTTTAGGAATTAAATTTTTATTTTTAATAAAATAGGAAAATGTGAGGATCTATTGTAAATATCTTTTTATTTAATAAAAGGATATGAGGGAATTTAATGAGTGGAAGGATTTTAGGGATAAAGAGCTATCCTTTAGGGATGTTGAGAGATTTAGGGGTTTTTTGAGGAATTGAAGGGATTGAGCATTTAATTTAATGATATTTTTAAATTGTATAAACAGAAGATAGTTTTAGAGAAAAAAGAAAAGAAAATAGGAGTGAAGGATTGAGTGTGAGAAGTGAGCAAGGCTATAAGCCTTCAGTTGTAAAAGGGCCATAGATTGTATATATGGCCATGAAGAGCAAGTTCTGTGTAAATATTTGTTTTATTTGAATATGAGCATGTTGAAATCGTAATTGTTAAGTGGATAACTGATGATTATTGAATTTCGTCTCTGTTTGTAATTGAATTAGAGGGCGCTCATATATGCAGTTATATTATGTTATAATGGATGAGCGTAAGGAAAAATATATGCCCATGGTGCATGTAGTGATGAATGACCAATATTGGTTGGGTTTGTCGTGCGTGTTGGACATTAGACTCCAGCACGAGATTATAATACAATTTAGTCCAGGTTGAATTCTGTTTTGTCAGGTTGAGCTCATCGTATTCGTATGCCAAGTTTCTTAAAGAATGTGAACCAAAGAAATTAACCTGATAGAAAGAATTAAATAAAATACCAAAGCCCAATGATTGGATGAATTGTCTATCAACACGCGGTAAAACTGGATGGCTATTGAATGCGAGCACCGAATCCGTGCTTATATCGAGCACTTCGGTTCACTCTAGTATATCTGATTTGATTTCAGTTTCGGTCTGACAGCAGGCGCCATGGCAATTATTCCAGTAAAGGCAGCCGATGTATATGCAACGTGCTTGAATGTCGATCATGTGTGTTAATTTCCGAAGCAATGCACTCTATTTACAAACCGTGGGCGTCTGCGTGATTTATTCTCCGGTGAAACTGTATTAGGGAGGAGCAGTGGCATGCTTTTAATTCTCTGCGCGAGTGGAGGGAGCATAGCCATGTATTACGAACCGGTGCGAGTAGATGGCAGTCGACCGGAGGGAGCTGGACAGAACTTCACGCGGAGGAGGTAGGCGGATGTGTAATAATTGTTTGAAACTTCATTATATATATGCACAGAGGCGACTTGTGGTTATGAGACCGATATATATATATCAGAGCCGGGCGTAAGTTGAATTCTCCAATTCTCTATTCTCTGCGTATTATTTGAATGATCGTTGTTTGCGGTGGAAGTTTGAATGGCATAACAAGGGCCATAAAACTGTTATGTTTGTACAACAAACAGGAACCCCGGCGACGGTGACTCACAACGAGATGGGGCCAGTGTGGTTGAAGCGAATCATCAACTGGAAGTTGCTCTCTGCAGAGAGAGACGAATAAGAAGCTGTGTTGACATGTCCCGAGTCTATAAACCTTTTTTGCTTACACTTTGTTTACAAAACCGTGACTGTTAAAGGCATCTAAACTGTGACAATTCGGGGAGGTGAACACTATAACCGTGTTTCTATCAGCATCGAAAACCTCATCATATTGCGCCTATGCTATGATGTATTAGAATTGGAATGATATCATATAAATTGTGATATATAATGACACCAGTCCGATTGTTGTTTGGAAAGCGTGATTTATATGTGTGTTGATTGAAGAATCGGTGTCAATCCAAGCTATGTCATTCTACTAGGGCGATTGATATATGGTAGCCTGCCTATAAGTCAGTGCCATATATATATGGGAGATTTGTTTTAAAATAAATCCAGCATACTGCCAGCACCAGAGCAGAGAGGTGCAGAAGGTAGTTGTGTGCAAGCTCAGTTTTTTTTATATGTTTGTTCTAAGAGTTTCATGAAGAACGCGGTGAGTTAACAAGCATGAATATAAAACAAGCTTTCATAAGCTTGGTCTTCAAAGATCCTGGTAACAGCAGGGTAGAGTGGGGTTACCCTTGCGTCATTTTTGGTATCAGAGCTGGAATAGCTCTCTTTGAAGGATGAGTTTTTTTTTTTATTAATTGCATGTGATAAGATCAGATTTTGAGACTAATGAATGTTGCAGCACAAAGATGCGTGCAGGTGGGAGATGAAGTGAGATCATGCAAGATCTTAGAAGGTGAAATGATTTTTTCTGATTTGAAATTTGTGATGAGAGTTTATGGTTGCAGAGGAGAAGATGGCATTGAACCTGGCATTCAGCTAAAGGCTGAATAAGGAGGACAATTGCAGTGTCCTGAAGAAGAAGGTGAGTTGAAAAGATAGCCTGAGAATGAGCAAAGGAGAGTGCTCAAAGAGGTTCCAGAGGCAGTGAACCAGTACTTACCAAAAGACTGAGTGAGGAGAGCTTGGTGAGGTAAGTGGCGGCAAGACAGGAGAGCTTGTTGAAGAGGCTAGTGCAACTCATGGCAAGTGAGAAGATGATCATGGAGGATCAAAGAAGAGGTTCAGAGGAATGCCACAACGATGAGATGACTACAGAAGACAGAGAACGAGAGATTGCAGTAATGAAAGTGCAATTGCAGGTACTAGAGGAATGGCTGCAAGAGTAGGAAACCCAGAATGGAGGATGGATCTTTCCACTGAAGGGAAAGAAAGTAAAGTGGCCGAGGCTACAACAGAAAAGAGATCGATAGATAAACATGCAGTTAACAGAAGAGCTGAGAAAGCTCGAGTAGATAATGGATGTACAATTGAGACGTGAAGAACTCAGAGCAGCTGAGTTGGAAGAGGAGGAGATCATTGATGATTTCTTGAATTATTGGGCCGATCCAGATCAGCTAGATAATGTAAATTCTTGTGTTTTTATAGCTGACAGTTGTGATGTGATTACAGGTTTTGGTGAAGAAGAAGTTCATGTGAATGAAGAAGATGATCAGCTGGAAGAGCTGGTATATGAACCGACGATTAAAGCTGTTGAGACTTGTAGTTTCCAAACTGACAAGTTGTGTATGAATGCAGGGATTGTAAGTGATGGTGATGTTATGCTTCAGCAATGTCACAGAGAAATTGCATTGCTGGAATATTTGTTGAAGAATTCAGAGTATGACAAAGAGATGGCCAAAGAAAGAGTTCAATACAGTGAACGAGTGCAGAAAGATATCATGGAAGCAGATGATGTGAGAGGAAGACTGGTTGACAGTCTTGAGGATTCTTCAGAGAATTCTTTGGGCAAAGAGAATTAGCATACTGATGTGTTGATAGTGGAGGAGACTTCAGAACAACATACTGAAGTGCTGGCAAAGGAGGACAAGGCATTGATGCCTTCTGATTTTTATTCTAACAAATGTTTTGTGAATGCAGGTATTGTTGCAGAACATTTGACTCAGTTGAGCAGTCAAATGAAGGAAGAATAAGTTTTCTGTTCTCGAAAACAAGAGGGTATGGATGATTGGGTGGCAGTAAGAAACGAGAAAGTCAGAACGGAAACAAGAAGTGAGCGAATGACAGTACAAACTGAGCAAGCCGTCTTAGCTCAGCAAGCAAATCAACAACCGACAGATTTATTGGATCGAGAGATTGAAAGTATCAGAAGACTGATGAAAAAAGAATCCTGGAAGAAACCAACAGTAGCAAGGAAGAGAAGCAGAAGAAGCAGCAGCAAAATGAAAATAGAGACCGATTGTGAAAGTGCAGCAAGTGGAAAGTTACAACACAAGATATGGGATCCTGGCATACACAGATCTGAACACATGATCAGGCGATCATGTTTAGTTTAACGTTGGGAGTCTGATGCAGGAGCATCAAGACCATTTTTTCATTATAAATATGTGATTAAAGGGGGTGTGACAATTTTTAATATTTTGTGAATTAATTTGTTATTTTTAATAAAATAGGAAAATGTGACGATCTATTGTAAATATATTTTTATGTAATAAAAGGATATGAGGGAATTTAATGAGTGGAAGGATTTTAGGGATAAAGAGCTATCCTTTGGGGATGTTGAGAGATTTAGGGGTTTGTTGAGGAATTGAAGGGATTGAGCATTTAATTTAATGATATTTTTAAATTGTATAAACAGAAGATAGTTTTAGAGAAAAAAGAAAAGAAAATAGGAGTGAAGGATTGAGTGTGAGAAGTGAGCAAGGCTGTAAGCCTTCAGTTGTAAAAGGGCCATAGATTGTATATCTGGCCATGAAGAGCAAGTTCTGTGTAAATATTTGTTTTATTTGAATATGAGCATGTTGAAATCGTAATTGTTAAGTGGATAACTGATGATTATTGAATTTCGTCTCTGTTTGTAATTGAATTAGAGGGCGCTCATATATGCAGTTATATTATGTTATAATGGATGAGCGTAAGGAAAAATATATGCCCATGGTGCATGTAGTGATGAATGACCAATATTGGTTGGGTTTGTCGTGCGTGTTGGACATTAGACTCCAGCACGAGATTATAATACAATTTAGTCCAGGTTGAATTCTGTTTTGTCAGGTTGAGCTCATCGTATTCGTATGCCAAGTTTCTTAAAGAATGTGAACCAAAGAAATTAACCTGATAGAAAGAATTAAATAAAATACCAAAGCCCAATGATTGGATGAATTGTCTATCAACACGCGGTAAAACTGGATGGCTATTGAATGCGAGCGCCGAATCCGTGCTTATATCGAGCACTTCGGTTCACTCTAGTATATCTGATTTGATTTCAGTTTCGGTCTGACAGCAGGCGCCACGGAAATTATTCCAGTAAAGGCAGCCGATGTATATGCAACGTGCTTGAATGTCGATCGTGTGTGTTAATTGCCGAAGCAATGCGCTCTATTTACAAACCGTGGGCGTCTGTGTGATTTATTCTCCGGTGAAACTGTATTAGGGAGGAGCAGTGGCATGCTTTTAATTCTCTGCGCGAGTGGAGGGAGCATAGCCATGTATTACGAACCGGTGCGAGTAGATGGTAGTCGACCGGAGGGAGCTGGACAGAACTTCACGCGGAGGAGGTAGGCAGATGTGTAATAACTGTTTGAAACTTCATTATATATATGCACAGAGGCGACTTGTGGTTATGAGACCGATATATATATATATCAGAGCTGGGCGTAAGTTGAATTCTCCAATTCTCTATTCTCTGCGTATTATTTGAATGATCGTTGTTTGCGGTGGAAGTTTGAATGGCATAACAAGGGCCATAAAACTGTTATGTTTGTACAACAAACAGGAACCCCGACGACGGTGACTCACAGCGAGATGGGGCCAGTGTGGCGGAAGCGAATCATCAACTGGAAGTTGCTCTCTGCAGAGAGAGACGAATAAGAAGTTGTGTTGACGTGTCCCGAGTCTATAAACCTGTTTTGCTTACACTTTGTTTACAAAACCGTGACTGTTAAAGGCATCTAAACTGTGACAATTCGGGGAGGCGAACAGTATAACCGTGTTTCTATCAGCGTCGAAAACCTCATCGTATTGCGCCTATGCTGTGATGTATTAGAATTGGAACGATATCATATAACTTGTGATATATAATGACACGAGTCCGATTGTTGTTTGGAAAGCGTGATTTATATGTGTGTTGATTGAAGAATCGGTGTCAATCCAAGCTATGTCATTCCGCTAGGGCGATTGATATATGGTAGCCTACCTATAAGTTAGTGCCGTATATATATGGGAGATTTGTTTTAAAATAAATCCAGCATACTGCCAGCACCAGAGCAGAGAGGTGCAGAAGGTAGTTGTGCGCAAGCTCAGTTTTTTTTATATGTTTGTTCTAAGAGTTTCATGAAGAACGCGGTGAGTTAACAAGCATGAATATAAAACAAGCTTTCATAAGCTTGGTCTTCAAAGATCCTGGTAATAGCAGGGTAGAGTGGGGTTACCCTTGCATCAGAATCAGTTTCCAATACCCATGAAATTGTCTCAACAGTCAAGGCAACCAGCAAACAACAAGAAGAACATCCCGAAACAGAAATTGTAAGTCTGTCCAATCCTCAAATTACTGAAACTCTTAATACAAACCTAAAACAAGAAAACACATGGTATTTAGAGTTTGATGGTTCTGTCAACAAGTTAGGAGCAGGGGTAGGTGTATGGATTTATAATACACATGATAATCACGCAGAAGTCCATGCCTATAGACTAAATTTTAGATGTACAAACAACATGGCATAGTATGAAGCTCTTCTCTTAGGCCTTAAACTGCTCAAAGTCCTAGGAGTTACAAAAGTGTCCATCCTAGGTGACTCCGATTTGATTATACAACAAATGAAAGGTTACTTTGTTACTAATGACAGTAGAATGAGAGCTTACAGGGTTGCTGCCACTGAGATACTCAATTCCTTCAGCAAATTCAAGCTTACCAAAATTTCAAGAGATCATAATATTCATGCCCACAGTCTAGCAAATATTGCTAGCACATGCAAGCTTCCCTTTGAACCAAATCACCATTTCACCGCTGAAATAAAACACGGACCTTCAGTCCCTAACAATATTAATGATTGGCAGGTGTTTCAAAATGATGCCCAGATTAACAATTTCCTCACTCTTGGGGACGAATTTTCCAACACAAACATTGACATGGATGCCATGAACGATTCCCAACATCTAACAGAATAAAATCAGCAAGCTCTAACAGCAGCAACAACTAAAAAAATCCTTAATCCAACTGTGTTTGACAACGCAAACATAGAGCAGTTGAAACAAATGTGTTTAGAGGAAACAACCAAAGCAGAGGATGAGTTTATTGATCTAAAGAGTAACTTCCTACTTGCCGGCATTACTCCATTAGAAGACATGTTTGATGAAAATGATGTGCCCAAAAAGCCAAAAATGGAGCCTCTAAATGCTGCTATAGAAGAACACAACATAGGAACAGCAGAGCAACCCAGAATGATTAAGTTGTCCAAAAATCTGCCCCCTGATCAAAAACCGAAATATGTAGATTTGTTCAAAGAATTCCAGGATGTATTTGCTTGGAGTTATGAGGACTTGAAGTCCTATGACACCTCATTGATCCAACATACCATTCCCTTAAAACCAAATCAAAAAACGTTCAAACATAAACTTAGAATAATCAACCCCATGCTTCTTCCCCTTATTGAAAAAGAAATAAAGAGAATGTTTGAAGCAGGTACCATTGCACCCATCAGATTCTCTGAATGGGTATCTAATTTAGTTCCCACTAGGAAAAAAACAAGAGAGATAAGATTGTGTGTAGACTTGAGAAATTTAAACCAGGTCTCTCTAAAAGACCACTACCCTTTGCCCAAAATGGACCATATCTTACAAAGAGTAGTGGGTTCCTCTAGAATTTCTTTACTAGATGGATTTTCGAGAATTAATCAGATACTTGTTCACCCGGATGACCAAGACAAGACAGCCTTTACCACACCGTGGGGAACATTCAAATACGTTAAAATTCCTTTTGGACTAAAGAACGTTGGTGCTACCTTTCAAAGGGCAATGGATATTGCATTTTCCAAGGAGATACATGATTTCCTTGTTGTATACCTTGATGACCTAACCCCTTTCTCCAAATCTGACCAAGAGCACCTTAAGCACTTAAGGAATTTTTTTATGACATGTAGGAAATATGGCATTTCCTTGAATCCCAAGAAGTCCCTGCTTTCCCTTGAGGAAGGCAAGCTGCTAGGCCATATCATATCGAAAGATAGGATTAGAATTGATCCTGAAAGAATTCAAGCTATCCTCCAAATCCCCTATCCAAGAAACATAAAATAACTACAAGCATTCCTTGGAAAGATCAATTTCCTAAGGAGATTTATCCCAAACCTAGCAAAGCTAATAAGGCTATTGAGCAACATGTTGAAGAAGGATGCCAAGGTAAAATGGTCTCTTGAAACCAAACAGGCTTTTGAGAGTATCAAAACTGCCTTGACTCAAATGCCTGTCCTCACCAGTCCACAATTCGACAAAGATTTTATCATTTTTTCCTTTGCATCTGAGCACACCATAGCCACTGTCCTATTGCAAAAAGATGATCAAGGTAATGAAAATCCAATTGCTTTCTTCAGCCGAGCTTTGAGAGATGCACCCTTGAAATATCAAATTATGGAAAAGCAGGCTTATGCCCTGGTTAAGGCCATCAAAGACTTTAGAATTTACATCTTATACTCCCATGTGACTGCCTACGTCCAAAACTCTGTTGTAAAAGATATATTAACTCAAGAGGGACTAGAAGGCAAAAGAGGCAAGTGGATTGCCAGCATCCTTGAATACGACATTGAGATAAAACCTACCAAGCTGATAAAGGGACAAGGGTTAGCCAAACTAATGTTCGAAACAAACTTCCAATCCTTAGACATTAATCAACTAGACAATGAACCGGAGCTGGCGACTCCACAGATCAGTGAAACCTTTTTACAATCCCCATGGTATGCTGATATTTGCTTTGTATTGTTAAACCTGTGTGCTCCCCCAGGATTGTCCAGAACCAAGAAAATATTTTTAAGGATGAAATCCTCAAAATTTTGTGTCATAGATGGTGCTTTATTTTAGAAAAATCATGAAGGTATTTTGCTTAATTTTTTGACTATGAATGAAACTAACAACATCATGAAAGAATTCCATGCAGGGGACTGTGGAGGACACTTCTATTGGAAGTCCACTGCTAACAAGATTTTAAGGGCTGGTTATTATTGGCCCTCTCTTTTTGCAGATGTCAAGAAGTTTGCTGTTTCATGCCACAAATGCCAAATATTTGAAGGGAAAAGAAAATTATTGCCTTTGCCCCTTAAGCCCATTTCAACCGAAAAGCCTTTTCAACAATGGGGTCTCGACTTCATTCGAGAAATTCATCCCTCTTCCTCAGGCCAGCACAAGTGGATTCTAACAGCCATTGATTATTTCACTAAGTGGATTGAATCCATCCCATGTAGACAAGCCAATGACTCCACCATTATCCAATTCCTTGAGAGCAATATCCTTTCCAGATTTGGCTGCCCTGAAAAAATCATTACTGACAACGCTGCTGCCTTCAAATCCAAAAAGATCATCAATTTCTGTCATAAATTCCACATTACCTTGGGCCACTCCACAACTTACTATCCTCAAGGTAATGGCCTAGCCGAATCATCCAACAAAAGCCTCATCAACATTATAAAGAAATTGCTAGAAGAAAGCAAAAAGAACTGGCATAGGAAGCTCACAAATGCTCTGTGGGCAGACAGACTTTCAACCAAGAAATCCATTGGGATAAGCCCTTATGAGCTAGTATATGGCATGGAGGCCAAATTTCCTTCATCTTTGGGCATTCTTACTATCAAACAGTTGCAGGAAATTCAGGCTGAACCAAATGATATGCAGAGAAGAGTTAATCAAACCATTCATCTCCAGCAAACCAGAGAGAAAGTGTGTGACAGAGCTCAGATGTTGCAAGAGAAACTCAAAAAGATGTTTGATAAGAAAGCCAAAGCAGAGGATTTTTGGGTTGGCAGCAAAGTTCTAAGATGGGATTCACAAAGCGAGGACAAGGGCAATCATTCAAAATTCGATTTTCTGTTGAGAGGGCCATACATTATCAGTGCATTGCAAGGCAATAACACATATTTCCTCAAGTCCCTGGATGGTAGCACAGTTGAAGAAGGTTCGGTTAATGGCCGAATGCTAAAACATTACCATGATCCATTTTTAAAAAAAGGACAGGCGATGTTATTTTCTGTACATAAATGTTTGTATATATCAACATTTTATTTTATTTTGTAACATTCCAGATGCTAAAGCACGCAGAAGAAAGCAGGCGGTGCTTCACAATTTACCAGCAAATCAGTTGAAAGAAAGTGTTGTTTCCAATCCAAAAGTTCAAATGAAGCCAACAGTCAGCACTAAGAAGTTTCAAAGCACAACAACAAAAGAAAATCAAGGTAGTCTGACCTGTTGTTCTTGGCTTCTCACAAGGAGAAGCCATCCCCAAGTGGAGCCACTGTTAGCCTCCTGCTGCAGCAGATTACTCATATTTCATGATGGACATTTTTACAGGCCAAATATGTCATACTTTGCATGCTGCAATGCTCCATATTTGCTAACAGTCACCAAAGAAAGAGGCCATGAAAGAATGCTACTCAAAGTTCACCTGCTGCATTCCGATTTTGAAGAGTTATTCCTTTTTTGTACATTTTTCAGCTGAAGGGAGGTCCAAACAACTTAATCTTGGTCTCCCTAGGTTTCAATTTCCTGTTTTAGAATATAGAGAATGAATAATCTGTCCAAACAACTTAATCTTGGCAAATTCTTAGATAGGTGGAGAATCAAAGGAGCCCAATTGCTTAATCTGGGCCCTTGGAAGAAATAAGTGTAGATGTAGATAGGAAGACATGAAAAGAAAAAGTCAAAAAGCTGGGTTTGCAAGTCCAAGTGCACCCAAACCAAAAATAAGAAAAAATGTTAGGTAAGTAGGCTGGGTAGGTAATTTTGAGGTTGCAGAATGTTTATTTGTGATTAATCCCACATTTTCAAGTGTTACACTCATACAAATCACAGTCAACAGACAATTCCCATTTGAAGGACTTCAAGCGAGGCATGACTAACTTCCCCTTCTTCTTATTCCCTAAATAATTTACTAAATTCCCCTAAAGAGGTCAAGATCTACTTGATATCTCTTAGTTTCATCATTTTCCATAGCATTTGCCTTGGTAAAGATCTGCTTTATCCAAGGAGGGTACATATTTTCTCCGCAAAGTTCTGTTCCCCCTTTAAATCCTAAGACCTCTGGAACTTAGCGCTCTTCTTGTCATTTTCATATTAACTACTGACATTATTATTTAACTCCCTATCTATTTCCCTTCCCCTATGGTAATAATTCCCCTATGTAAATATCCCTTCCCCCTGGTTGAAACATAACCATAAAAATCTCCCTGGGAAGTACTAGGTCATCTGGACCTTAGTAAGAGCCCTCATCTCCACATAATTTTTCCCCCAAGGTGTTTGGACTCCTTCCAAAACACAAAAAACCCCTTCCAAATGCAAAAAACCCCCCCGCGCATTGTATTTTTGGAATTTATTAATGTTTAATTAATAAATAGCTAGTGCGCCGAAACCCATTTCACCATTTCCTAAAGTCTAAACCCACCCGCACCGTGAAAAATTAAAATATAATGCGCGCGCACTTTTGCTAACTCCCGTGCACCTTCTCCACTCGTCCACCGTCGGATCGCCTCCTCCAGATCTGACGGCTATTAGGCATATCGGGCGCCCTCTTGTGTGGATACGTTAGCACCCGATGTCCGACGGTTTTACTGTCGTACACCGGGATAGCTGGCGGCTTCCCATTGCATCGGGCCGCCCCTGACAGAAATCGCCTTCGTACCAAAGGTGGTCTGATGAACTCCAAAACTGCCCTTCCCCTCGCATGACAGGAGCGCCGTGTCACCCTGCCACGTCGCCTCCACATCACCCCTTCCCGCCTGCGCCTGGCCCACGTCACCTGTCACCGTGTCCCGCCATGTCATCACCTCGCCATACTGCCACGTCACCCTGCTGACGTCAGCATGTTGACATCACATTCGTACCAGAGGACCCCACTACTGAGATCATCTGCCGTACCGCTGACATCATGCTGATGTCAGCAGCCAAAAAAACGAAAAAATGCGCAAGCGCAGAAATCAAGCTTCGGAGCTCCGGAATGAAAAACAGAGGGAGTTTTCGATGGGCCATATTGGAGAATCTTTAGGGAATCTTTTGATTCCTCGGCCCTTTTTGCACTGAAAATAGCAGAAAAATCCCGATTTTGCTAATTTAAACGTATCTGAAGACAGAGAGAGACTAGGTTCAGAGGCCAAAGAGTATCAGAGCATATGTAAAGATAAAAACCATGTCAAAGAGTACCAGAGTAGTGGAAAAGTGTATAAGAGCAGATTTTCTTAGGGCTCGAGGCAAATCAAGCATTGAAAGAAAGCCCTGAAAGTCAAGGAGCAGTTAAGGAACCATTCAAAGCTCACCAACACAAATGACTGCACATTAAAGCTCACAGGAGATCAGTGGACCAGAACTCAATGCAAAGTTATTACATAACCACTGCACCAAGCCACAAAGGACAACACATTAACTCATTTTTTGTTCCAGCTGCCACTGGTGCAGCCCAAAGCAGATTTACTTGCATTTAATTCCAGCATAAGTTAGGTTTAGAAAGTTTTCTTCCTACAGACCTGTTTAGGTCGGTTGTAATAAATAACTTCAAATATTTTGCTTATATATACCACCCTCAAAAATGGAGTAGGGTTTGGTTGATTGCTTTTGTCATGTTGGTTGAGCTGCTCCAAGAGAGACTCGTATTGTATACCAGATGAGTTCTATAATCAAAGATTGCCGAAAGCTTGGAGAATGAGCTGTTTGATGCACTGCTAATGGTTATGAAGAGTGAACGATGGAATTCTTGTGTTGTTTATGAAACAATAAGTTTTTCTCATCTTTGTATTTTCAATTTCATATATGCTCAAGTCACGGAACAAAAGTCTGGTTTAGAATTTGCTTTTCTGCACTCTACGCTCAGTTTCTGTGCCTTCTTAATGTTTTCCTCTTGATTTAGTCATAAATATGAATTCCTCACGGCTCATATTTACTCTAATTCACTTATGAATGACTATTATTTAAGAATTCTTAGCTGGTCTTAAATATGGTTCTTTCATATTCCCTTTGCTAAACTGATAGAGAGATTTTTTGTTGCCTCTCATTCCTTAGCCCTCACCCATCTCCATTCAACTTGTATATTGTTTCATGAACAGCTACCTTGCTCCTCCTTTCTCTTGTGACCAAGAAAACGCACCATCAGTTGCACTCCATGACTCCATGCCCAATGGTTTGAAACTTATCTTGATATGCCTTGCCTCTTTTCTTGAAAGTATCTTCCCTCCACTCAAGCATCCCTTCCACCCAAACAAACAAAACCCCGAACCCAATAGCTAGCCTAAAATCATTATCGACAAAGCTAAATCATTAAGAGAGAGCCCTCTCTGATTGCAGGTGGGCTAGAACCTGCAATCCAAAGATTGGTTTATGGTTACCTCGGCCGTATCCCTTCAGGAGCTTAGGGACAACCTGAGTGTTAAGACAGCCTCCGCAGTATAATGCTCAACAATATGATATTAGGCAAAGTCAATTTCAACCCCCATTTCCAAATTGGTCACCACAGTCGTTTCCTTCCTCAACCTCGTGGCTGAATTAGGCAAGCCAATCTGGTTGGCTGAATCGGTGGGGTATAAGGAAGATTCGGCCTACACTCCCTCAACCTACACTGCCAGCCTTACAACAAAATCCCCAGTCTAATCTAAGGCTGCAACTCCCAGCCCAACCCAACACCAATCCAAATAACAGACCGGTCCAATCTATCCAAATCATAGAAACACTAGAAATAGGAGCCGATCTGAAGGAGTGTAATGATCTTTAGTTAAGATTTGGGCGTATTATTGAAACCGAGGGAGATAAGATAGTTCAGGTTGAAAATCAATTACCCAGAGAACATCTGTCACAAGAAGAGGATGTGAATAAACAACAATTCAACCACATCCTCTCCCTCATTCCCAGAATGATTAGCCATACCTCGACCTATACAATATCCTGAATTTGACATTTTTGGAGAATTACAAAATTTGTACATAAAAATTCCATTCCTCCAAGCCATTCAAGACATCCCGATATACGCAAAAACTATCAAAGAATTGTGCATAAAGAAACCAAGGAGGAATATAAAAAATAATCCAAGAGTCCAAGTAGTCGGCACTCTATCGGACTTATTATTAGGAAAAGAAACACCCATTAAATACGAAGACCCAGGAAATCCAATAGTAACTATCCAAATTTATGGTCAAACCCTTTCCAATGCCTTAGTTGATCTAGGAGCTGCAATCAATATCTTAACAACCACTACCTACCAAAAGCTAGGCATTACATTTGTAGAACCCACCTCTACCTTGCTAGAATTGGCTGACCGATCTATGGTTAGGCCAGAGGGCACACTACATGATGTCATGGTCTTTGTTGACTCCTAGGAATACCCAACCGATTTTCTGATAATAAACCCCAAAACCTGACTTCATGGACATCCATTGATTTTAGGTAGACCTTGACTTGCCACCGCCGATGCCTATATTGGCTGTCGGCAAGGAAATATGATCATAACCAGAGGAGCAGATATCATGAACTTAGTTCTATATCCTCCAGCGTAGCCAAGTGTCACAATAGTCAAAACTAATAGGCACCCTGTATCATACCTTACTGATAACATTAGATCTCCATTAACTATACAAGAGGCACTTGATTTCAAAGACCAAACAGAAGACGTTGCCATTAATCATTTCATTAGTCAAACTGGACTCACATCCCGCACACAATGTCACATGATAAAAGCAGCATTTGATAGTGAATTAGAAGAAGATCCTCTTAAAGATACACATGATCATACAATACCTGTTACCCTATTGCAAATAGTAAAATTGTGGAAATTGAACCGGGAAAAACCTTAAACATTAATGCCAACCTCACATCCGAACAAGAAATGAAGCTCATCCATGTGTTAAGGAAATATAAAGAAGCATTTGCATGGGACTACCCTGATATGAAAGGAATTGACCCCCAATTATGTACACACCGCATTTACATAGAGAAAGATGCGAGACTTGTTCGACAACCTCAGAGGAGACTAAATCCTCATCTAAAAGATGTGGTAAAAGAACTTCAAAAACTTTTAGATGTCAATTTCATTTATCCTATCTCTGATAGTAAATGGGTCTCTCCGCTTGTGGTGGTACCAAAAAAGAATGGGAAATGGAGAATCTGTGTGGACTACAGATAGCTAAATAAAGCAACACAAAAGACCACTTCCCTCTCCCATTCATCGACCAAGTATTAGACACTTTGGGAGGAAAGAAATTCTTCTTTTTCCTGGATGGCTTCAGTGGATACAATCAGATTTAGATTGCCCCTGAAGACCAAGACAAAACTACTTTTACTTGTCCTTGGGGAACATTTGCCTACCGAGTTCTACCTTTTGGTTTATGCAATGCTCCTGCCACATTCCAAAGGGCTATCCTTAGCATTTTTCCAGACTTAATAAATGAATGACTTGAAGTATACATGGATGAATTTACACCATACGGAGATGATTTCGATCCAGTGCTGGATACACTAGAAAAAGTCCTACAACGCTGCATTGCTACCATGCTTTGTTTAAGCCATGAAAAATGTTATATGATGACAGAAGGACTTATCCTAGGACACTATATTTCAACAGCTGGCATTCAGGTAGACCCAGCCAAAATCCAAATACTTTTGCTTATTCCCACTCCTACCACTCAAATAGAGGTACGTAGTTTTCTTGGATTTTCTGGTTATTATAGGAGATTTATAGAACATTATTTGCATATCATTGCACCTTTGTATGCAATAACTGGTAACGTTGATTTTCTTTGGACAGAAAAATGTGAACGTGCTTTCAAGGATCTGAAGAAGCTCGTATCCACAGCCCCAGTCCTTTGAGGACCAAATTGGGATTTTCCATTTCAGATATCATCTGATGCCTCTGATACAGCCATTGGAGCAGTCCTTGGGCAGGAAGAGGATAAAAAACCATATGCAATTTATTACATCAGCAAAAAGTTATCCCCTGCTGAATTAAACTATACTGTTACTGAAAAAGAATTTCTAGCTGTAATACATGCTGTCAATAAGTTCAGACATTACATTACTGGATATCTTGTTATCTTGTACACAGATCATTCTGCCATAAAATATTTAGAAAACAAGCCTATCACAAATGGCAGAATAACTAGATGGCTGATTTTATTGCAGGAATTTGATATTACAATCAAGGATAGATCTGGAAAGGAAAATCCTGTAGTTGATTTTCTCTCAAGAATTCCAAAGCCAATTGATGCAGCAATAGTTGAAGATCAATTTCCGGACGAGCATCTGTTTGTTGTGGCTGTTCAAACACCCTGGTATGCTGATGTTGCCAATTACCTAGCAGTAGGTAAACTACCAAAGCATCTAACCCCTAATGAGCGGAAACAAATTGTTCAGCGGAGTACTCGATTTTCTTGGATTGGGGGCTATTTCTTCCACACAGGGGTAGACATGCATATCAGGAGATGCGTTCGAGAAGTTCAAATCTTTGACATTTTGAAAGCCTGCCATGACAGACCATGTGGTGGACATTTCGCCAATCACAGAACTGGACATAAAGTGCTGCAAACAGGGTATTATTGGCCCACGATTTTCAAAGATGCAAAGAAATTCGTCCAAGCCTGTGACAGTTTCCAGAGAGCAGGACGCCTTGGTCAGTCTGATGAGATGCCTCTGAAACCATAGTTATTCATCGAACCATTCGAGCGATGGGATCTTGATTTTTTTGGACCAATTAACCCATCATCAAACCAGAAAACATATATTTTGGTGGCAACAGAATATGTCACCAAGTGGGTGGAAGCAGAGGCATGCCAAGAGACACAAAGGACTCTGTCATACATTTCCTGTTCCATCTATTTGTATGTTATGGCCTTCCAAGAGAGATAATTATAGACGGTGGACCACAGTTTGCTGGGAACATAATAGTTGCAACACTCAACAACTATCATGTTCAGCATAAAATCACTACTCCATACCACCCACAGGCAAATGGGCAGGTAGAAAGCAGCAATAAAATAATAGAAGCAATCCTAACAAAAACCATTGCGTCACATAGACGTGATTGGGATGCCAGACTACTTGAAGCACTGTGGGCTTATAGAACAACATGGAGAAGCACCACTGGTTACTCACCTTATCAATTAGTGTTTCGAAAACAACCCATTTTCCCCATAGAATTCGAAATCCAAACATTACGAACAGCACAGGAAGTTGCCTTATATCTAACCAAGGCACATATTAATCGATTACATTAGATTAATGAGCTGGATGAAATTAGGCTCTCTGCATGTCAAAACACTACCCTGATCCAACAGCAGCGAGCTAAATGGCACGTTGCTCTCATTAAAATAAAGTATTTCATGAAGGTGACTGGGCTCTTTTGTACGACTCCAGGTTTCAGGACTTCCCCGGGAAACTCAAGACTCGTTGGTTGGGACCATATGAAATCCATAAGGTACATGACAATGGTACCCTTACTCTAATTACCATTGACGGTTCTAGATATGCCTTCAAGGCAAATGGCCACCGAGTTCGTCTTTATCGCAAACCACTCACTCGGGAGTCCTTTTGCCAGCAGCTATGACGAGATTCTGATATGGAAATTTTGGGGGGAGGGAGAGAAGTCTTCCTCACCTGTAACTCATTAAGCAATTTATTTCTTTTTACAGTTTGTACATAATTTATTTTCTTTTGTTGAATCATTTTTGTATATATTTTTGAATCGACGTTTTGCCGTTACTATTTTTGCTGTTCCTTTTCTCAAAAGAACAACATTTTCTTCTGGATGTTCCTTTTTCAAAAGAACAACCCCCTTTGGATCAGCCATTATTTTGCTGTAATTTTGTTCTTTTTCTTTATTTCTGTGTTCTGTTGTTCCTTTTTCAAAGGAACAACATTTTTGAGTTCTGTTGTTCCTTTTCCAAAGGAACGACATTTGTGTGTTTTTTTGTTCCTTTTCTAAAGGAACAACATTTTTGATTTCTGCCGTTCCTTTTCAAAAGGAACGACATCTGTGTGCTTTGCTGTTCCTTTTCCAGAGGAACAACATTTTCGAGTTTTGCTGTTCCTTTTCTAAAGGAACAACATTTGTGTGTTTTTGCTGTTCCTTTTCCAAAGGAACGACATTTGTGTGTTTTGTTGTTCCTTTTCCAAAGGAACGAAATTTGTGTGTTTTGTTGTTGCTTTTCCAAAGGAACAAAATTTTCGAGTTCTGCTGTTCCTTTTTTAAAGGAACGACATTTGTGTGTTTTGCTGTTCCTTTTCCAAAAGGAACAACATTTTTGATTTCTACTGCTCCTTTTCCAAAGGAACGACATTTGTTTGCTTTGCTGTTCCTTTTCCAAAGGAACAACATTTTCGATTTCTGTTGTTCCTTTTCCAGAGGAACAACGTTGGTGTGTTTTGTTGTTCCTTTTCCAGAGGAACAACATTTTCGATTTCTGCTATTCCTTTTCTAGAGGAATGACATTGGTGTGTTTTGCTGTTCCTTTTCCAAAGGAACAACATTTTCGATTTCTGCTGCTCCTTTTCCAAAGGAACCACATTGGTGTGTTTTGCTGTTCCTTTTCCAAAGGAACAACGTTTTCAATTTCTGTTGTTCCTTTTCCAAAGGAATGACATCTGTGTGTTCTACTGTTCCTTTTCCAAAGGAATAGCATTTTCCATCTTTGTTGTTCCTTTTTCAAAGGAACGACATTTGCATTTTCTGTTGTTCCTTTTCCAAAGGAACAACATTTGTGGTCTTTTGTTGTTCCTTTTTCCAGAAGGAACACCACTTGCATTATTTTTCTCTCCCTTTGAAACAGCTTGTTCTTTTCGCTGTTCTAAATTAAGGATGCTTATTGTTCCTATTCTTTCAAGTCTTTTAGAATACAGCTATGAACTTATGCAATGGATACAAAATCACAACATATTGAAATCAGTGAATCATAAATCGCTATCTTTATAAGAAATTGCTCTGAATTGGTAAGAGGACAAAAGGAAGGACACGCTTATTCATTATCTTTTGATGTCATTGTTCTACTAATTCTACCCTGATTGGTTATCTTTATCATGTTGGTTCCTTTTAATCCTCTTTGATTATTATTCAGGAATAAGAGGAAAGGGTTTATATCTTCCTATTGAGATGTTAAGACTTATTCCATCATTCCTACTCTTAAGGAGTGTTGAACCACCCTTTGTGTATACATAGGGAAAGTACTTTATGAAAAAGAAAGAAAAAAGAGCAAACAATGATGTCTTAATGGCTTATAAGTTGTCAAATGCAGGATAGGGGTTCTCATTAAGAGCGAGCCTACCATGAGCATGAGGACAAAAGAGAAGTGGCATTCCCACTAAGGCCACCACACCAGGGATATGGTCCAAAAGGTATATCAAATAAAGAACACTTGGAACAGGAGGTCTCATCACGAGTCGACCTGCCCACCTTTTGCTCCTTCCTCATGAATGGCATTATGGCTAACTCGTCACCAAGCCAGCATAATGGCCTACATTTTGACATCACACAACATTTCCTAAGCATACACAAAGGATCATGGTTCCATGGGTGAAATAAACAACTCTGCCAAGGTTATGGATACCTTTCGGCAGCAGAGCACTGTTAATGGTATTGAAGTCACATTATTTACACCAATAGGTAAGTTATTAGCACCCTTCTGTTTCTTATGCCTTAGTAATCAATTGTATATTATTTCCCAAACCATACGACGCATGAATATATATTATCACCAATCATGACAGAACAATCGATAATGACTGCATGAGACTCTCTATCCACGACAGATGTCCTATCCCCAACCTTGCATCATATCACTGCAGTCTCTTACGTATTAAGCGACCCAACTCTACGCCTCGATTTCAGTAAATTGCTACTTTTGTAAACATGGCATATTGCCATACGTTGTTCTTTAAGGACTCTGTTTCAGAAAGGGCGACGCTCCTTTATTTGATGGCTGGGACAGCCTATCACATTGCGGGGGGAGAGCTTAACCTTATCATTCCCTGGATTACGTGTCAGATCACTATTCGGGAAGCTGTGTACTGGGGTATAGCATGGCTCAATGGTATATTATTTTTTATTTTTCTGCATGACTTGCTGTTCATAAGACATTTCCATGGTATACTATGCAGCATTAGATTTTGAGTGAGTCTTGCGTTTGTCAGCCTCTCTGTGTTTTAATAGTGTGAACAACTGCCGTTCCATTGAAAGTTTACAGTGAAACCATAAGCATGGGAGGAAGATCGATTCAGAGAGAACCGCAGGTGTTAACAGTCTTTGCTGCTGCCCGAGAAATCTTGGTAAGAGTAGGGTGTCTGACTTATCTCAACCGCTTGCAGGAGTCTAATGAGATTGTGGTAATTGAATTCTTGCAGAAATTGCAAGAGGATCACTCCACAGTGAGGGGGAGACGCATAGCAGTCACCGATGACATAATCGTAGAAGTCTCGGGACTACCAACCGCTAGACCTGTATGGACGTTAAAGAAGGAGAGATTGCAGAAGATTATAGAAATCTTCCAAGATGAAGGCCAGATCCTGACAATTAGAGGAAAGGGGGTTATTCCAGCAGCACTAGGAGAGCTGTGGGCAGAATTGATGAAGACCATTCAAAGCTACATCACCTGTGAAGGCATAATAGACGTGGTAAGACCATGACATCTTAAACTCTTAGCTGTACTAAAAGACTTTGGGAAGGAAAAATGCAACCACTCCAGTAAAACCCCTCAAGACAAAGGGGCGGAGGACCAGAGTCCATCCTGCTGTTCAAAACCTAGTCAAAAGCCAGGCTGCTGCTCCAAATGATGCTGAGAAATAAACTGTTGTTCCAATTGAAAATGAACAATAATGGACGGATATCCACATTAAGATAGAAATGGATGAGATGTTTACCCACGATAAGGAAATTCAGACAGAGGCACCACCTTCGGGAGTGATAAGAGTCATGAACTCAAAACAACGTAATAGGAAAGTTCAGGTGAAACTCCCGGCCTCCACTGCCACATGGAAAAGAGATCCAAAAATGGTAACCCTACGAAAGGGTTTGAAGCAAGCTCAGCAAGCAACAAAAAATCTTAGAGAGCAAACGGTCCCTCGAGAAAAGTATGAAGAGCTACAACAGCAACTTAGGAATGTCAATCTCTCCGAAAGCTAGGCCTTTGAAGGGTGGTGAAGGGAAGAAGAAAACGTCGCGAAGGTAACTCATAGGTTAGATATAGTTATCAAGCAAATGGATACCTTATGTTATTTATACAATGACGTCCTAGAATGTAGAGCCCCTGCTAAGAATTATGCCTTGTTTTTAATGGAAAGATATTTGCAATTGAAAATAAAGGCTGTTAAAGCAGGTGCTTCCATACAAATTAACACCATCAATGATTTTATAAACTGCTGTAAGCACTACGGGGTAAAAGTCTAGAGACTATTGTGTGAGTTTTATTTACATAACCTTGTATTAAAATAGGAGATCGAGCTGAACCCTGGCCCTTTTGTTGGGGATATCCAATTACAGGCATTTATTTCATTTGGGGTTAATCAAATTAAATGGCTTAAAGCCTATAATGCTTTCCAAAGACAAGAAAACGGATTAGATTTGTGGATAAGAGCTCAGCCTAGGGATCTAGTACAGTTGTGGAGAAAACATAGAAACCTCATGAAGACTCCAGGTGTAATTGAAGCATTAGGACCCATGCATGAGGCAATCATTTGGCAGGGATTAGAATTCTTTTTCTCTATCAAAGACCCTGCCATTGATGCAGCTAAATTTCAGTATCAAATCTCTAATCTGAATATCTAGCTTAGGGAACCATTTAAGTATGAGAATTTTAAATTAGCTACCAACCGCTTGCACCTCTATGGCGAAATCATTCTGAGGGAAGATCCATCCTGGTTAGGATATAGGTTCCAGAGTCCAATTATTTGGCACCCTGCACCTGGATACCAAGCCCTGTATGAGATGCTTGAGGGTCAGACATGCCATTTCTTTGAATACCTAGTTATGCATCATGGCTGTAGGCCTTCACATGATATTCCATCTCCAGCCTACTCACTTACTACCTTACACTTCAACTACAATGTTTTCATGAGGGCATGAAAAAGGGTAAGTAGGGGGGTGTGTGGAGTACTAAAGAAGGTATGTTTTTGATAATTATTTCAGCGTCTTTTCATTAGAACTTACAAAACGTTTTGCATCATGAACTCGAAAAAAGATAAAGAATTGTAATAAAACATGTGAGATTAATATGCAAGATGAAAACACTGACAATTGTCATTTCCTTATGGAGGAAGAAGGAAAACCAAGAAGTTTCTGTTCTAAAGGAAAGGGCAAAGACAGGTTGACCACTATCCCTTTGACGGGAGACCATATGCAAATAAGGCAAAGAAAATCAAAGCGAATCAGCCCTGGAAAGGAAGTGGGGATATCAGCTCGACGCAGGAAAGAAAAGAAATGACTGAGGACTAACAGTTTGGTGAATCCCTCAGGATCCTTGATCCTGAGGGATCGTTGTTTTATCTATTTCTGCACTTAGATATCTCCGCCTTCACCCTTATAAAAGGGGCAACATTGTTAGCTCGAGAGGAGATGTTGTTATATATATGTAATTTCCTTTAAGATCAAAACTTTGATCATCGAGTCTTGTTAAGAACTGATCTATTGTAATTTCACTTTATGCGTTAATACAAACTTGGTTATTATTTCATCTTTGAGACTGGAATAACTTCAAGCGGTGTACCCCTGGAGGCTAAGGGCCCGGCCCTGGAGGACACTTTCTCTTATACCATTACGATTGGTTTTTGCGTGGTTTTCTTATCAACCTTATTTGGTAATCTGATGTGTTTTGTAAGTTTACATCACATGCTCTGTTATGTTTAATTTATTGAGGTTTCTAAAGACAAAACTATTGTATTGACTCTGTATCGTATCATTGTTCCTTTAGGTGTTATAATACTACTAGTATTTACAGAATACTGTTGCTGTTTAATTATAGAGCTTTTGTGCTGTGCACTTGTTCATTAACATTATGGAATTCATTGTAAGAACTCTGGACACCACATATCTCCACAATGGTATGATATTGTCCACTTTGGGCCTAAGCCCTCATGGATTTTCTTTTGGGCTTTACCCCAAAAAGGCCTCTACCAATGGAGATATTTGTCCATCCTTATATATCCATGATCCTCCCCACTTCTAGTCAATGTTGGACTTTGGTCATATACCCAACAATCCTCCCCTCGAACAAAGGACCATCGAGCCTCCCCTCAAACGGTTATCCATCCGTCCACTCTCTACCAACCAGGATCTGCTCCAATGCATTGGAAGCACACGCCTTACATGGAGCACCACCTGCCTCGAGAGCTTGCTCTATCCCAGGTCAACTCCTCTTCACCGTGTTGGGACCAGGACATGTCCATGAAGAATCCGGAGCACACTGCTTGTCTAACCGAGCTCATCCACGGATCCCATCGTGATATTACCGGGGTCCACCACCTTCGTTCGGCATTCCGAGGATTCATCCACTTGGCTAACTTCGGAACTTGGCTCCGATACCACTTGTAAGAACTCTGGACACCACATATCTCGACAATGGTATGATATTGTCCACTTTGGGCCTAAGCCCTCATGGATTTGTTTTTGGGCTTTACCACCAAAAGGCCTCATACCAATGGAGATATTTGTCCATCCTTATATATCCATGATCCTCCCCACTTCTAGTCAATGTGGGACTTTGGTCGTATACCCAACATTCATCTTGGAAGTTATGTTCTTTGCAATTATTGGATTTATAAACAATGTTGTTCTATTTTGAAATGCAGTCACACTCTTTCTAACTAAGGTGATAACTGGATTAGATTACTATTAAAGTGTGTTGTGTGCATATATGGTTTTCAAGCGTTGTTCTATAATTCATCAGTAATCAATGCTGTTCCATTTGTGTGTGTTATTCAATCCGTCCTTAAGAGTGAAGGATTGTCATTTGATTCCTGTAGATTACGATTAGTACATTCGATCTTATACACTAAGGTGTTACTGCTTGTTAGACTTAGTTGTTGTTCCATTTCTTAACTGCTGTTCCATTTCAGATTTGCTGTTCCATTTCAGGTTTGCTGTTCCATTTCAGATTTGCTGTTGTATTTCATAATTGTTGTTCCGTTACTGTTGTTCTATTTCTTAATTGCTGTTCCATTTCTTATTTTCCGTTCCATTTCTTGTCATTTGTTATTTTGGTGTGAAGAACGATCTTAGGCTGTAGTGAGCATTGACATCTACTGTCTCGCTCCCAGATCCACGATCTGTTCTCTAGTTCCCTTTTCCAACAGTTTCCAAAGGGATGGGTTATTGCTATCGAACCCTTGACTGATAAATTTCTTAGTTTTCTGAATGTGTGGTTTAATCTTTTGAAGTAGTTAGCTGAAAACAAGCACTCGTTTACTCTTGTATTTTCAAACACTGTGCTACTAGCATTACTCTGGCAAATGATAGCCTTAGACTGAGACACTCTTTGAAATAACAAAACGTTCCCGGGTTGACATATTAATGTGAGGTAATTAGAGGTGAAAGAGACCATTTTTATAGCTCCATAACATCACATTCCACAATAAAGGTTTTTGTGAAGTTTGGCATAGATATGACTGTTGCTTGGCACATTCCCTCTTTAAGATGTTCAAAGGCCTTACTTGATTGTGGAGTCCAAGAAAATGCATCTTTCTTTAGTAATGTTGTTAGAGGTGTTTCTATTCTCCCATAATTGTTAACAAACTTATGATAATACCTTTCCAACTTGTTGATGGTGGTGGACCTGCCAACATTCAGGGGATCTCTCCCATATGAAGTCCCAAATAGACCTCAAACCATTTGGAGTAGGAGTCCCAACAGTGGGTGGTAGTGTAATTCCTTGACCATAGTAACACATAGAGGTAAGTAAGATAACTTTGGGTGGGAGGTGTTGGGCACCAATATATGCTTATCTTTTCCTCACATTTGCATCCATCCTTTCATCCTTTTTGCGCTAATTAACATGCATTTATTATGATAAACCTATGAGGTAACCCTCCTTTATTATGTCTCTTGGGATATTTAGTTAATGAAGTAAAGTTACGAGGGTTTTGCCTATGCGAACTACTAACACTTGTTACGTCCACAGATTCCAGTGACCACGCATCTCTTTCACAGCATGTAGTAGATATCCGTGATTCACAGCCACTATTCGTCAACGCTGAGACGACATAACCAACTCACAACTATTTTCAAGCCTATTTTGGATCATTTCTGTTCTCGCTCTCTTAGTGACTAATGTTGTTCTAAACTGTTGTATATTTTGGGCATTTAGTTGCCAGGTTTTGGGGGAATATGTTATTACCCATGTATTATATAAAAGGGGTTTTATTCCTGTGCGTAGGGTTAGCTACGCAGAGATGTGTATTGTAACAACTTCTTCATATATTTAAAAAATATAATAAATTTTGTTGTTCTATCTCTAACTGTAATTTAATGCAGCCTTGATCAGAGACTTGGGCGTGCTCTTCTGATCAGGTGCTGCATATTTTCTTTTATGTATGCTATTTTACTTGTTGTGTTTATTGATTTATTATTGTTACAGATCTATATATAGATTGTTGTGAATGCCTTTTAAGTTATGCGATTTAATTTCTATTCTTGTTACAACAATGTCTTGATTTCTTAATCATGAATCCTTGGTTGATGCAAGGCTATAACCTTGCCCCTGCATATACCTTAGTTACCTTGAAATTTGTATGTACCTAGATTGATGAAATAATGTAGGAAATGGTTGAGTATTTTATTCATGCTCGGACACCAACATTTTGGTGCCATTTCCAGGGAGGCTAACAAGGTGCAAGACACAATTTGTAACAACCAGAGGATCAACCTCTCGTCTTAGGGAGGGAAGTGCTACCCTGCTCTAAGTCCTGAGCATAGTGTTTTGATTTTTGTTGCTTTTATTGTTTTTGGGCTGAGTTGTCTTCTTCGGTTAGCTGTTTTGAATTTTTCTACATTATTAAAACCCAATCTCTCATCCTGGGGAGGTAATGGTCCTTTGACGCCCTTCGCTAGGTCCTGAGTTGTAGATTTCCTTATATTTGTGTTCTTTTCTTGTTTAGCTTCTTGTCCCAGGGAGGGAAGGGTCTTTTGACACCCTGCTCCAGGCCCTGGAACCTAGATCTCTTTTTTATCCATTTTCATTTCTTGTTTGATAAAATCGATCTCTCGTCCTGAGAAGGGAATCGTCTTTTAATACCCCACTCTAGGTCCTGAGCATAGTGTCTTAATTTAGATATTTTCCTCGCACCGACTTGCATGAACATAGATTCTCATAAAGGGGGCAGAGGAAGAGCCCCAAAGAAGGGAGGATAGGATTTGGGAAGGAATACTTATATCCAACAAATCATCACAAAAGCTGAATCAGAGGCATCTTCGCGTGTTGTTCTAAGGCTAGGTATTCAAACAAGATCTGTGGGAAAATATTTAGAATAGCCAGTGTTATCCACAATACCCCCTATTGATTCAACACAACAGACCCTTCCAGTAGCAGAAGAGGTATACATCAGTATACCCGATAAAGGAGTACCGTTATTGGTAATAGAGGAAGAAGTCATCACAAAGAAGGGCTTTGAAAAGTCAAGCCATTGTGATAGAGAGGAAGAAGATGTAGGGGTACTTTTATCACCAAGGGATAAAGGGAGTGTTGTTAAAGCAACTTAAACTCCTGTGATAAGAACCCTTCTACCACTTGATGTAGAACCTGCTGAAATCCCCAGTGATTATTGGAGGATATTCATGGCATCTACAACCTCTACTATTGACTTCCTAATTGGGGATCTTGGGACTAGTGCACCAACAAAGCCCATTCCTTTAACATCTTTACCTAGCTTTCATGGGCTGACTTTGGAGGATCCTGACACATTCCTGTTTGAATTTGATATTGTATGTCGGGGATATGACTATATAAAGGTGCTCAGAAATTGAAAATCTTCCTTGTTACACTAAAAGGGACAACCTTGCGATGGTTTGTGGGTCTAGGAGGAAAGACTATCACCACATTGGATGAGATGCAAACCTCTTTCCTGGAGAAGTATCAAGACTATTGTAAATCTCAGGATATTAAGGAAGAAATTTTTAAGTTCATGCAAAAATAAGACAAGAAAATGGAGGATTGTGAGGAACGGTTTAAGTACACACTACAAATATCAGGTCATTCTACCCTGGATAAGGACATTTTAAAAATTATCCTTCTCTGAGCCTTTCAAGAAGACTCTCTGGAGTTCTTAAACATAGTGGGGAAGGGAGACATATCAAAGGAGGACTTCAATACCATCTGTGAGTTGTGCATTCAATGCTCGAGGGGAGTTGCAAGGAATAAACATGGAATTTGGTCAACAAAAGTATATGGTGGAGGTGTCACGAAAGCAGAAATTGGAAATTTGTTGGATAAATTGAGGACTAATATCCTGAGTACCCTGTTTGCACAAATGGACACACTCCAAGTAAAACAAAAACATATGGAATTGGACAGGACTATGGCTATTTTTTTCCCAAAGTGTAGAAAGAAGCATTCACAAAGAGAATGCCCATTTAACTCCATGGAGGAATGTGCAATCTATGAGCTGAATCATGCAACAAGTCCATGCCCCTCCTTGCTAGGATTGAAAGCAGTCTTTCAAGGGATAGGAAGAGATGGTGCAACTGAACTTTATGGGATCCAAAAATCCATTGCAACCTCGACCACCAACTGGAAATCAAGGTATGTTTTCGGATCCATCTCAGTATTTCAATAATTTTAATATGGGTCCTCAGTCCATGCCTTATCCACCTATTTGACCCTAATATTAGCTTCCACCCTGGTAGCAGTGGGCTCCTCAAGTTATTTCAAGTTCTTCGTGGGCTTCGAATTGGCGTGGACCCTCTCCTCTTGGGCAGTTTCCCAGTCAAAGCCACAACAACAACTCCAGTTTCCCTCTAATATGCCTCCTAATAATCAGCCTATTCATCCTCAACTTCCTATCCAACTCAATATGAATCCTAACAACAAGGGAGCTCAACAAGCTGACAACCTCAACCTACCTTCATACATCATCTCCACCGTAGAACTTTATGAGGTGAATTAAAGGTCTGGGCAGGTAGTAGATGCTCAACCCTCACCTGTTATCATTACACAAGTTGGCAGTGAGGCAAAAGAATCAGAAATAGTTGAGGAGGAATCAAACCAAGTTAGTAAAAATCAGACACCTCCTCAATCGCTAATTACTCAAGCACACCGAGCTGAACCCCCCTATCTTGCAATATTGACCTTGAGTAAATGGATCACTCAAGTTGGGTTTGACTTATTAGGGGAGTTACAATTTTTTTTTGTGAAGATCCCCCTATTACAAGCTAGGAGGGACGTACCTATATATGCAAAACCTCTCAAGGAATATTGTGCTAAGAAGCCTAAAAAGAAATCAAGGGACCTACTCACCTTTCATGTGATGGGAAAGCTATCAGATTTTATGATGGGAAAAGCCATGCCTATGAAATATGGTCATCGTAGGAACCCAATTCTAACCGTGCAAATTAATGGAGTAGAAATTCCAAATGTACTGGTAGATTTGGGTGCTTTCATAAATGTCATTACTGCTGAAACTATGCATGCACTGGGTCTTTGAAATCTAAAACATACACCTACTTTGTTAGAGCTGACAGATCGATCTACAGTCAATCCGGTAGGAAAGTTGGAAGATATCACAATCTCAACCGATTCATGGCATTACCCTGTGGATTTCCTAGTGCTGCAAATGCTGTCCCCAGCTGGTGGCCATTCCCTGATTCTAGGAAGACTGTGGTTGGCAACTGAACTGCAGATGGTTATATTGGGTGTCGTTCTGGAACATGGTTATCTCAAATGGGCAGGTTACTAAAAATCTGGTGTTATACCCTCCTGTAGAACCTAGCCCATCAGTGAAGCCAGCTGGTCACAAGAAACCTTTACTAGAGGAAGAGTCAGAATATGAAAATGAGGAATTAAGACCAATCCTTACTATTGGAAATAGAAACAGAAGATGACACCATTACCACTTTTATTAGCGATCCATGTTCTGTTTCAGATTCAAATCATCAAGTCCTGGAGTCTGTCTTGAACTGTGAAACACAAGAAATATTAAAACGGTAGATGGATTCAAAGAGATACCTACAACTGTGTCCCATGACAACATTTTTGTGGAGATAGAGCCAGGGAAGACCCTAAATATTAATCCAGATCTATTAGAATCCTAGACGAAACAACTCCTAGGTGTTCTTCGAAAACACAAATAAGCCTTCACCTAGGACTACACAGACATGAAAGGGATTCCTGCCAACCTATGTACCCATGATATATACATCAAAGAGGATTTTCGTCCTGTGAGACAGCCCCGGAGGAGGATGAACCCCGCTCTGAAAAACATTGTCAAGGAATAACTTCAAAATTTTTTGGATGTAGGATTTATTTACCCCATTTGAGAGAGCCAATGGGTTTCCCCATTGGTGATTGTCCCCAAGAAAAATGGTAAATGGTGGATATGTGTGGATTACAGAGAATTAAATAAGGCAACACAAAAAGACCATTTTCCATTACCGTTGATTGATCAAGTCTTGGATACTTTGGCTGGGAAGAAGTTCTTCTTGTTCCTAGATGGATTTAGTGGGTACAACCAGATCCAGATAGCTCCTGAAGTTTAGGATAAAATCAATTTCACATGCCCTTGGGGAACCTTCGCATACTGGGTCCTTCCATTTGGTCTCTGTAATGTGCCTCAATGTTCAAAAGATAATTTTTGGGGATTTTCTCTGATCTGGTAGATGATAGTGTTGAGATTTATATGGACGATTTCACTCCATATAGGGACTCATTTAAAGAAGTGTTGGAGAATTTGGAAAAAGTTCTTGAAAGATGTAAACAAGCGCATGTCTCTTTGAGTACAATAAAATGCCACATGATGATGGAGGAAGGAATAGTCTTGGGGCATTTACTTTTAGCTACTGGAATTTGAATGGATCCAGCTAAGATAAAGGTAATATTGCACTTTCCAATACCTAAAACACCCACACGGGTACATATTTTTATTGGTTGTGCTGGTTATTATAGGTGTTTTATAGAAGATTTTGCTAAAATAGCACATCCACTTTTTCAATTGCTGACAAAAGATGCAGATTTTGTGTGGACAAATGACTGTGATGCAACCTTTGTGAAGATCAAGGAACTTGTCTATAGCGCTTTGGTCCTTTGAGGGCCGGAATGGACATTACCATTCCATATTCATGCTAATGCCTCTCAGACAGCAGTTGGGGCAGTTTTGGGACAACAAGTGGACAAAGTACCATATGTCATTTACTATGTTAGTAAGAACTTAGCTCCTGTTGAGTTAAACTACATAGTGACTGAAAAAGAATTCCTTGTTGTCATCTACACCATCAACAAGTTATAGCATTATATTATCGGGTATCCTACCTTTGTACATACTGATCAGGCATCAATCAAGTATCTGATGAATAAACCCACTACTCCTGGTAGTATTACAAGATGGCTTTTTTTACCTCAAGAATTTGACATTACCATAGTAGATAAACTAGGAAAGGACAATGTGGTTGCTGATTTTTTGTCTATACTAGAAAATAATGCTGAAGATACACCCATAGAAGATAATTTTCCAGATAAGAATCTCTTTGCAGTTTCTACTAACACTCAGTGGTATGCCGATATTGCTAACTATCTTGCTACAGGGAAGGTACCTCGTCACTTTTCATATAGGGAACAACGGAAAATTATTCATCATAGTACTCGATATTCATGGGTGGCACAATACCTTTTTCACACAGGGATTGATCAACAAATTCAGTGATGTGTATATGAGGACGACATCTATGAGATATTTAAGGCTGCCTATGATGGCCCTTGTGGAGGACATTTTGCATATAAAAGAATAGGCCACAAGGTGTTGCAAATGGGATATAACTTGTCTTCTATCTTTTGTGATGCTCGAGACTATGTCCGAAGATGTGATAGTTTTCAATGCATGGGACAACTTGGAAAATCAGATGAGATGCCACTACAACCCCAGGTAGTGTTTTCGACAATTTGGTATCTATGTATAAATACTAATTCCCTAGATAAGTAGCCATATCTAGAACAATAGTTCAAAGCACCTTAGCATTTTCCTATAAACAATAGATAAGACAAAGAAGACAAAAAGACCTACTTGTAGTTACACTTTCCTCTTGTCTCTTTTGTATCGATCCTGTCGCTCCTTTCCATACTTAACACGCTTGAGAAGTACCTGTAAACACAAACAAAAGACAAAGAATTGATCAAAGCAAAAGATCTATTGAGTACAAATGAATGGAATCATATACATTTCACACATATAAGCATCATAAAACAATACAAGCATATGGTGGAAAGGTTCAAATACTTTATTGAATAGAAGAAGGAATTACAACCATCAAGTCTAATTCAAAGTCACTCCTCCAGCTTTAGTTCCATCCACATCACATCATAAGCATGACATTTTGGCAGCATAACAACATTTACAATAGTATCAATTCTCAAACTAACATTATCTCCTTACAATTCATCAAAGTCCAGCCCCTGGTCACTTAGATGAGTGGTCAATTTATGGGGATATGAGGGAGGTTTTGTCATAAATGGTGGTATTGAATGGCCTTCCATACTTAGAATTAGTTCCACGAAGGAAGGGATGGGAGGATAGGATGCATCTTAACTCATTCCTCATCGATTTTTGAGCTCATAGAAGTTGATAAGTGAGGGAACCTCCTAGATGACTCCAAAAGATAAGAATATTCCCCAAACCCTATGTCAATTTTGCTCAAACTCACCTAGCACAGGTGAAAGGAAGCCTAAGTTCTCTGTAGAGCACCTTGGCATGGACTTAACTGATCTGTAGTGCACTCTTACATGGGCCTACCTGTGCCAGTCCCTCTAGAGGTCAGTTTAGGATGTCTTCATGTCATGAAACTGTCTGGGAAGGAGGCATTCAAAAGGGTGACTTGTTTAGGGCATCTAGCAACTAAAATTAGGGTTTGACGAGCCCTAAAACACTGATCTGGATGATGGGAGTGCTGTTCCCAAATGGATCTGTAACAGCTGCCCCCTAAAGCATAAAGTCAGAAAAATTCGAATGTCAAATGAAATTCTTTACGATGTGATGAGGAGGTTTTGAAGTGGAAGGTGACCTGCATCAATTACAATACATATATCATGATTTTTTGATTTTTTTCATGAGTTGATGAGGGCAGGCATACCCATGCTCAACATATAAACTTTTGTTACATGTACATAGACAGTCGTCTACAGATATAGACCCAAGATTGGAATGACCATCAATGTAAAGCCATTATACATATGATTCAGTACTCCTGAAATCACAACTTGGATGGATGAAACTAGATCTGAGGTCTTCTATCTTGTTCAATCGTTCACTCAAGTATGAGTCTAACCATGTGAATATGTGATCTGAAGTGGAACATGGGAAGACACTGTCTGATTACCAGCCAATGATGTAAGTTGTTAACAGACGCGAGAGAAATCACCGATAATTATAATAATACTCAAGGTATTGCATTACATTCTACATGGTGTGAATGAATGATTTGATGTCAAACACCATACAAAGTCTTTTGGTCGGAGTTCATTGATGTCAACCTATTGCTGGAAGCGAGAAACCTACTATTGATGTATGCAAGCCTCAAGGTACTGGAAAGGTGTTTGTAAGTCAACTTCTTGGATGATGCGCTGATGTCGACAAGAAGGAACTTGTTGCAAGAGGGCCTTGATGTATCACACATCAACGACACAAAACGAGTGTAATGATTTTGGAGACAGAATTTGACTCATGACACAAGGTTCAGGAATAGCGGTCATGAAAATGAAGGTTTATGGTACTGTAAAGGATGAATTTAAACTGGATGACTTCTCTTGAACATGTCGACGACACTGAAATGAATTGGTAGCATTGACCCAAAACAAAATGGTGGATGGTATGATAGACCAACGGTATGACAACCATCAAGTTGATAACCCAACCCAAGTAGTGATGGTGATGAAGTGAAGGTGTCATGTTCAAGAGCGACCTGCTACCATAAAGTGGTTTTCCCCTTTTTCCCATTTTCCCCAGTCATTGATGACCAAACCTCTTTATTTTTATCAAGCTGGAGGAGGATAACATATGATTGTTTTATAATTCCACCCTTTGGGTGAATCCATCATTATGTGATGTTTTAACGAGTCTAAGAAGGTGAAACTCGGTCTTCTCTAGATGGACAAGTTTGTCGCTATTTGATATTTTAACGAGTTTAACGACAAAGATAACTCGATCCTTTTCATGTTTAGAGAGTTTGAAAAATTACACAAGTTATTTTTTGTTGATTTGTCTCTCAAGCTTGAAAAAGCATAAAAAAATACGAGAGAGAACCTATTGACCATGTTCAGTCAATTTATTCATTTTTCGTAGTTAATATATCTTAGCACGAAAAAGGGTTAAACTTATACTGAGTAGAAGTAATTTCCAATCTGTTAATGAGCTGAAAAGGACAAGTGCTCAACAATATTTTCATGTTTAGAGAGTTTGAAAAGAGAACCTATTCCGTTTTGAGGAACGAGTGGGGTCTAGGGTAGCAACTAGTTCCAGTGATTTTGGAACATCTCAAAACATGTTGATTTATGTGAAGAGGCTGGCTAATAAGACCACTCATTGCAACTATTCCTCATAAAAGGTAAAACGAAAAACTGAAAGTGTATGATCAGCTAAGCAGATAGTGATGATGGAAGGAGAAAAACCAAGGCTCATCTGACTGAAGATACTAATAGAATGATAATCAAGAGGGTTAAAATGGAGATGGGTTCATTTTTACACAACATTGAACCATAGGAACTATGCTTGGATTCAGTTTCATGCTTACACAATCTTGAAATGAAAAACTATGCTTGGATTCAGTTTCATGTTTACACAAGCTTGAAATGAAAAACTATGCTTGGATTCAGTTTCATGTTTACCCAAGTTTGAAATGAAAAACTATGCTTGGATTCAGTTTCATGCTTACACAAGCTTGAAATGAAAAATTGTGCTTGGATTTAGTTTCAGTTTTACACAAGCTTGAATCATGAAAAACTATGCTTGAGATTGGTTTACATGCCCCCAACATGATAAAAGGGAGAGTCTCCTGTAACTAGATGGTAGTCGTTGCAATGAAGTAGGACGGTTATCCAACACCTTTTTGGGTTCGTCTAGATAGCGACAAAGGTGAATGGGGTAATTCCATTCACATAACCTACAGGGAAACTTAACATTACCACTAGGTGCATGCCCCCCAAGCTTCATTACATTCACATAAGTAGACTAATTGTGGCTATCAAGTGGATGGAATGAAGGTTCGTTTACGAGATCAAGTGAAAGATTCAACTAGGATTTTATGAGATCTAATCGACGACTTAAACTGGAACTTTTCTCCAGGGGACCTTTTTTCATTTTTTAATGAGCTTGACACAAGACAAGGAACTCTGCTCAGATTCCTTGTTTCATTTTTTAACGAGCTTGGCACAAGACAAGGAACTATGCTTATGGGAGTTGTTTCATTTTTTAATGAGTTTGACACAGTAAAAGAACTATCCTCATACCCTTTGTTTCATTTTGTTAATGAGGTTGACACAAGACTAGGAACTATCCTCATACCCTTTGTTTCATTTTTTAACAAGGTTGACACAAGACTAGGAACTATCCTCATACCCTTTGTTTCATTTTTAACGAGGTTGACACAAGACCATGAACTATCCTCAAACCCTTTGTTTCATTTTTTAATGAGGTTGACACAAGACAAGGAACTATCCTCATACCCTTGTTCACAATCCGCAAGAGGTCATGAATTCCAAGAGGTTCTCATCAGATGGGAGAACACTAGAGAGATCTGGTTCCAATGCCCTCAACCGATAATGTACAACATCACTAATTAAGCGTTTGTTGGTGTAACCATGGAATGGGTTGCCACATAATTAAACCCTAGCGGGGATGATATCATTGGTACAAAAGGACCATTTAGGGAAGATGGTTGACTAGAAGACATATTTGGACCAGGAAATGAAAGATGGTCAATGGTGACAATTCTGCCTTCATATGGGAAACACATCACTAGAAAGAGTGTTGAAACAATAGATCCCATGTCATAAAAATAGTCATGCCCGAGAAGTAAATTGTAATCTAAAGGGCCTGGGACTACCATCACATTCAGATAAATTATTTTTCCTTCGAAAGTAATAGGAAACTGAGGAAGGATCCTTAATGGTTGACTGGTTCCTCTGTTAAAAGCCAATAGATTCTTGGTAATAGGCACAAGAGGTGGTGAACGGAGCACTTTCCAAACAATGGAGGAAATGATACTCACAAATGCACCTTCATCTATAATAGTGCCAGATACAATCATATTACAACTTGTAATATGATCTAGAAAGGCACATAAGAAGGAAGACAAAATCCTAATAGTTGATTCCAATCAAACGAAGTGACCAAACTACTTGTAGGGGGTACCGTAGAAATGGGATAATTAAACCCTTGAGTTATGAGAATAGGAGGATTTTCCTCCTGTCTTGATGGAACAAGAGGATTGTCCCCAATCTCATTTGAATATGAAGAAATGAAAATAACCTAAGTGGTATCATATTCACTCTCTTCGGGAAAGGTACAATTAACTGAAGGTGAAATTGGGTCAACTGTTTCATCAACCTGTTGATTTGATTTGGGTATAGACTCATAGGATTCACTTTCAGAGAGAGTGGGTTTGAACAACGGTTGATTTGGGTTAGTTACTTTATCAAATAGTGTAGGATTAAGGGAGAGTCTCCTATAACTAGATGGAAGTTGATGCGGAGAAGAAAGACAGTTATCCAACACTTTTTTGGCTTCATCCAGATAGGGACAAAGGTGAATGGAGTGATTCCCTTCACATAACCTACAGGGACACTTAATTTTACCCTACTTTCCATGAAATTTACTATCACTAGTTGATGGTGTGTCACCAACATGATCTCCAGAAGTTGATGACATAGGATGATGTGAACAGGAAGACCATTCTTCTAAGATTTGAGGAACACCAAAACAATTTCGAAGAAGATGGTCTCTCGCACAAAGTTTTCATGGATATCAAACTTTGTGAGGCTTGATGGATGGTTTCTCATTAGATGTTGTATTCAAAGCAATGGTTGCTTGGTTGCCTCTCTGCTAAATTTGCTTCTTCTTCTTCTTCTTCCCTTTCTTCTTCTTCTTAGCCACTTAGTTACTAGTACCAATACTTTCACCAGGAAAAAAGGAAGAAGGGGAGGAAGAAACAACCGAGGAAGAAGGAAAAGGGTCAACTTTAGGATCAACTGGAGGTTGATTTTGTCCGGTTGGAGGTGTACTCGATTGTGGATAAATCATGACATTTTGAAACAAGGAGGTTTAAAACAACCATACTAGCAAGCCAATGGTAAATCTTGGTAGGGATAATGTAGCCATATAAGGAGCACCAATATTTCCAAAAGGAGGAAAAGGACTAGGATTCCCATCAAAAGGAATTCCTTGATTAGCGGACTCTGGATTTGTCTCCATATGTTTCAACCTAAGATCAACTAAGGAGTGAGCGTGGAGGATGTTATCCGTGGTCAATTAAATTTATTTTAATCAAAGTAACATAACAAAACAAAAGAAGGATAATCTAGAAAAAAGGTTTACCAAGCAATTGTGAACTACAAAATACCTCTTGGTGAACCAAGAAGTATTAGTAGGCAATCTTCCTGAATGCTTTGTTTGGTGTATCACAGTGTACAAGGCGTTCGACTCAGCTACCTAAGGATAGATAGTGTTAGGTTCCTATACCAATAGGTTTCATCTTTCATGATTGACAGTGGAAGGGCTAAATATGTTCATCATTGCAGGCTGCAAAGGTTCAATATTTTGTGTACATACTACAAAAAATCAAAAAATGAAAAGAGGGTATGCCTTAAAAGAATAATCAAAGGGTAAGAAAATCAAGTGGTCAAGAGAAAAGTGAAAATGAACCGCAAACTAAAAACTAGGAAAGTGGCCAGTCAAAATGCCACTACTAAGCTCATTTGGCAGTGTCATGATTTCCAAGTACTACTACTAATCACACTTGATGGATGGCCCAACAATCTAAACTGGACCATGCCATGGTTAAATTGCTTGCTGCAGAATAGAGAATGTTCCCTGACCAAACAACTTAAACTTGGTAGATGACTAGCTAGGTAGAGAAATAAAGGTGCCCAACTGCTTAATCTGGGGCCTTGGAAGAAATAAGGGTAGATATTAGATAGGAGGGAAGTCAAAAGAAAAAGAGGAAGATCAGGGTCTGCTAATTCAAGTGCACCCACTTTAATGAAGAAAAAATGTTAGGATTACTAGGATGGGTAAGTAGTGCAAAGTTGCAGAAATGGAAAGCCATCACCAATTGGCCTATTAAGTGTGAAAACTTATGCCACTCAGGGTATGGGCATCAAAAACAAAGAGTGGAGGACAAACATTGGAAGCATGTCTAACTTCCCCAGTTTCCCCCAAAAATCATTTCTTACTAACACTCCCAAGGGCCTTGAGATCTGCTCAGGTGCCCAGTTCCACTCCATTACATCACAAACTACTTGATCAAACCATGGAGTTCAAGCATGAAAAGATGCCACATTTCTTGTGTAAAAAAATCCTGTTTATCATTTTCATTTATCCTTAAAATCCTAAGTTAAGTTTCACTTAGCTAAACTTGGCTTCACCCCTGCATTCACCTCACAAACCATATTAATCACTAACATATTATCTAGCTCCCTAACTTCCCCCTTCCCCCAAGTCTATTACAATCCAGTGAAAATCTCCCAAGAATACCTATAGATACCCTCCCCCAAGTGCTATAGCCATATCCCTTCTTTGGGAAATATTAACCCCTCAAGGGTTAGTATTAGCCCTTAATCCTCCTAAAAACTATGGGTTTGGCAAAAAACTATGGTTAAAAGGCAAAAATCAATTTCCCCGCCCTCATTTTCCCTTATCCCCCTTTCCTCCGCCCTAAACCCTTTTATTATAAAGTTTTAAATGAAAAACTTTTTAATAAAAAACCCGAAAACCCTTAACCTAATGTTCTAAACCCACCCCGCGCCCCATTTATTAAACATATTTTAAATATACACGGCGGGTCCCCATGGCATAACTTGGCGGCATATCACAATCACCGCCCACTGTTAGATCTTCCACCTCGCCCATCCTACGGTGGGCGGTTGATCGTCCAACAGAACTGCTCGACCTTTTGTGTCCGGGGGATGGGCGGTATTGCTGCCGTACCCCCGCCATGCGTCAGGCTCCCGGGCTATTCGCTGCCCCCCCCTCCAAACCGCTTACCGCCCATGAGCCCGCCGGGGAGACCGCTTACCACTCTACCCTCCACGCTGACGTCACACCCCCGTCAGTGTGACGTCACCCCGCCTTGCCGCCACCAAGCCTCCACGTCACCCCTGGCCCCCACGTCGCCCTGTCCTCCCTGCCACCGTGTCAGTGCCACCTGGGCACCCACGTCACCTGCCACGTCACCTATCCGTACCCGGGCCCATGATGACGTCAGCATGACGTCATCACAAAAAGGCGCCAATATGCCAAAAATGCATAAAAAGGCTTCAAAAAACCGTTATTTCGCATTATTTTATACGACGCCTGGAGCTCCTCTGAAAACGAAATTTGTCCTCCAACGGTCAAAAAGCAAAAGCTATCCGCCAAAGTTGTTGCCACCTCCATTGTCAACCCAACTACCTGCAATTCAGCCAATTCGACCGGTGCAAACGCCTCGTACGCCATAAAACCAGGTATTTTGCCGCAGGCACCCTCTCTTATCCTCTGTTCTCCGTGTAATCCTGTTTTCCTGCTTAAAGCAACTCAGTTAAAGGACCCACATTGTTTAAATTCACCTCTAAAATCTACCTAAAAACCTCTGAAACCCCTGCACAACAGAAGTCTCAAGGAAACCTGTGACCCTCGGTGAAATTTACCATTTCCTCACAAGAAGCAACTAAAAAAGTCGAGCCACCGGCTAAAAGACTGAATTGACAAAGTTCCCCCACCCCTGCTAAAAGAACTCTCTGCAAATAACCAGCTAACCAGCTCAAAAACACTCTGGTTCCTCAAAACAGAGTGCCCCACAGATTCATTAAGCCTGTGACAACCTCCTTGCACTGCCAAACTTCTCACTGCAAACAGAGATCAGTAAGCCTTTCCTAAGCATTCACATCAAGCTTGAATTGCAGTCAACCACCAACAAAAGCAAGACAATGGCCACTCCCGCTACTCTGGATGTATTGCCAATAAGCTATACCACTGGTGGACAGTGATGCCCTCATCACAGACTTTGTGCCAGAGAGAAACCACTCACAAACATATTGCCAATTAAGAAACAATCACTTGGACAAAAGTGACCTGTATGGGGTCTGGCAATGTAATCTACCCACATACTTCCTGCCTCCTGTGAACATTTTCCCTGAGATCATCCACCTATGTGCAGAGAACTATGACCAGAAACGCAGGGCTGTGAAGTCTCCATCTGGGAGCATCCTCTTCTATATCACTCCAGATTCCATCAACCAGATCATCAACTACAAGCAGACCCAGTTGCTATACGAACATTTTCCCTGAGATCATCCACCTATGTGCAGAGAACTATGACCAGAAACTCAGGGCTGTGAAGTCTCCATCTGGGAGCATCCTCTTCTATATCACTCCAGATTCCATCAACCAGATGATCAACTACAAGCAGACCCAGTTGCTATACCCCTTCTCCATGAACTATTTGCTAGATGAAGGCTCCAAACTCTCTAGTACAGACATTGCTGCCATAGCCAGGAAATTCATGAAGGAAGACTGCCAACCTTCTGGGCCACCTCCTTTCTCCTATGCAGATTTCAATGAGGTTGGCAAGCTACTGGTAGATATGATGACCTCTGTGCTGGGGTTCACCACAAACAAACATGTTGATCTAACTGTGCTGGTCATGCTCTCTGCATATAGCCTTATGAAGCCCCCTGCTATGAAATACAATTATGCCAAGTACATTGCCAATAAGATACATGATCAATTGACAAGGCTGGACAGAGAGGAAATATTCAAATATTCCTCATACATCTATCACTTATTCTTATACTACCAGACAGATTGCTTCCAGTGCTCAATTAGGAAGCTTGACTCACAGGGTGAGAGAAGTTCTGTAATCCTCTGGTCTTCAGTCTTCCACCAAGTCCAGAATTCCCCCTACTCATATTGTGAATTCATTGATCAGTTTGTGTATCCAGTCACATGCCTTTTAAAAAGGACTCCTCCTATCAGATTGTCCAAGGATATGCAGAAAATCTTGCAGCTTTCCAGAAGCTACAAAATTGGTGATTGGTACTTATACCAAAACCACAATGTCATCAGAATTTATGGCTGTGAGCTCTGTCCCTACATGCTCCCAAAATATGTCCTTATGAGGCTGTTTTCCCTGGAGTACTATAGACAGCTTATAAACTCTGATCTAACACACTTTCATAGTGCCAAGAAGAAAGCCAACCTGAAGTTCAGGGACCACCTAGGCCCATTCACCATGAACAAAAAAGATGGTTGGCAAGAAGCTGACCAAATACTAGGACAACAACTCAAACTCAAGAGAAGCTTCTGGTGGGTCCCTTATGACCCTGAAGGGTTCATCAATGCCAGGAGGGTTAAATATAGGCTGCTAGCCTATAAGCATTGCCCACTCCCTCAAGTACAACAATTTTCTAATCAAGATGAATGGGTGCCTGAATCAATAGTAGAGGAATTGACTCAGGAAGAAATAATGGAGCAGAATGTAAAGGACTTGGAAAAAAATCTTGACTTAGACTCTTGTCAATGGGTCTTGTTCAAGCAACCAATCCAAGCAGGAGAAGGCACCTCTACTGCCCCAACTGCACAGCACATCCAGCAGGCTCCAGCAACAACAATCACAACAAAAGGAAAGGAGAATATGGATGAACAACAAGAGGTGGAAACAGGGCAGCTTAGTACTTCAAAGGACCAGCAATCAGGACAGGCCCCTCCCCAGCAAACTGAACAAATTCACAACCCAGTTTTGCAGACTCCTCTCAATGATGAGAGAGGGAAAAAGAGAGATAGAGAAGAAATCACACCTCCAACAGGGTCATCACAGCAACCAGAGGCCGAGGGTAGACCCTGAAGCAGAAGAAGGAGACATAAGTGAAGAGCTGGCAGAAAGCCAAAGAAAAGAGAGACAAACGAGCCAACAGACCGCCACTAGCTCATTTAAGCTAGAACAGGCTCAACAACATACTATGGAGGTGTCTTCCTCCAGACAACAGGGCAAAAATCCAGCTACAGTTAAAGAGGGCTTCAAAGAGATCAAGGCACAAAATGAGTTGCTAAGGGTGCAACTCTATGAGCAATTCATGAATACAACCCCAACCAAAAAGCGAAGGTTGATGGCTGCCTTTGATCTAAAGGAAGAAAAGATAATCTTCACTCATCTAAAGCCCAAAGTCCCACATCCAAAGACCACAGCAGATTATTACAGGACAAATCTAGAGGTCTTTCCTAAAGACATACACCCCATGGATCAAATTGAGCTGCACAAATAGACTGGGGAGATGGTGTATGCAACACTTGCTGACAGGGCAATGCTGGCCCATCAGCTAAAATAATCCCAAAAGCACACCAATAGACAGCTTGATTTGGAGAGGTTGTCCTCCTCAGCGAAAGACAACAGAATAAGGACTTTGGAGGACAAATTATTGATTTGGGACATGACCCAAAAGACCCAAAGGGTGTTAGAGCCCTTATGAAGAAAAAAGAGGATGATATAGCTGCATTGAGGAAACATGCAAAATTGCCTCCTACCATCCATCCTGACACAACAGAGCTTGCACAAGAAAAACAGGTGGATAATGCTATGGAGCTGCTCCTAGTCATGAAGCAAAGGATACTACAAATGGAGGTAGAGTTAGAGAAAGCTCTACAGGACAAGCAAGGGGAATCAGCCTCCCAGCCCCCTCAAACTTCAACAAACCTTGAACCTGCCCCTCCAACACAAGCAACAACAACCCCTCCTACTGCTCCAGCACCCACTACAACTACATCAACAACTGGAGCAACAGTAGAAGCAACAACAGCAACAGAATCCAGCATGGGCATGGAGGAATTGATGAAGGCTGTTAAAGAGCTGGAAAATCAAGTCACATAAATAAATATTTCCAAGGAAAAACTGGCCAAGCTGGAGGCCAGTTATGACAAATCAAAGATGACTGTGGTAGAAAAGAAAAGAGAAATAAAGGCCTTGGAGGCCAAAGTGAAAACTCTAGAAAAAGAGTTGATGCTAGGTAAAACCCTAGCAGAAATAAAGAAGATAATTTGGGCCAAAATTGGCCAATCTATACAGGACCAATGGAGGTCCATTCAAGCAATTTTTGAACAAGTGGAGCTAATAGAAGTAGCTCATGTAGAGATTCAAAGAGCCAGGACAACCCTGGGAATAATGCCTGAGCAGGCCACCAAAATGATTCACTTTCTCAATAACCACACTCGAGAAGAATTGGCTGCTCTACAAATAGCCAGCAGAACAGATACAATCCTCACAGCCAAGAAGGTACAAACATTAAGGAATTTTACTCAGACACTGGAGAGGAAATGTCAGGAGATGAAGGTTGAGATAGATGAATTCAGAGCTAAAATGGCTATTTTATAGGACAAAGGACTGCCAAGCCTAGTGACTGGCACAGGACAACTGCTGTCATATAATCAGTATATGACAAGGATCAACAATTATGTTGAAAACCAGATCACAGCATCCAGCAGCTCCACAAAAGAAGTAGGGCCTCCCTCTGGGCAAACCCTCTATGACAAGCTGGAGAATCTGTTCTTTATTGAACATGAAATAAATCATCTGTTCGAAGTCCCTCCTAACTTTTATAGACATACAAAGGCAGATGAGACAGTGGTTAAAATGAGGAGACATCAGCTACCTCCAGCTGATTGGTGGCAAGCAATGTTGGAGATTTTGCCTAGATAAATCCACTTTGTTTTTGCCTTTTTGGAGAAAGATCAGCATACAGGTCAGCATACAGGTCAGCAGACAGGTCAGCAGGTAGATCAGCATACAGGTACAGCAAGCAGCATACAGATGACTCAGCAATCCACCCAAATAGCAGGCTAAAGTTAACGAAGGATTAAAAGCACTGCTACGGCCTACTTTCCAGAGCTATAAAGTCAAATCTGTCTGACAGAAAAATGTCGGCTACCTCAGCATTAAAAGCTATATTTATGTTGTCATTTACTTTTTGTAAGAGAGTTGGTGGTGCAATTTATTGCACCATAACTTTCCACTAAGATATTTTATACCCTATTTTTGTATATATATCCCCTCAGATAACGCATTGAGGGTCGGTTGTAATACAATTCTTCCTGAAGAGCTCTGTTGTATACTGAAGACTTTTTGATAATAAAAATTGCTGATGGAGATTTCTGGTTTCAACACTGTCTGAAGATGGATATGTAAAGCTCTGTTTTGTTGCAGAATTCCTGTGTCATGTGCTGAATCAATAAGTTTCTCTTACCAGTGTATGTGTTTCCTGTTTACTCCATAACTCATATGTTTTCATAATCTTAGTAAGTAGAGAAAAAGAATAGCCCAGGATTTGTTTCAAACACCCTATGCTCAATCTCTATTTCTAAATATGTTTTCTGCTAGATTAGCCATGGATATGAATTCTTAATTGCTCATATATAAACTTATCCTAACATGGTAAATATTGTTTAAGAATTCTTAATTGCTCTTAAGCAATACTTTCATGTTTTTCATTAGCATAGTGAAAGATTCTTAACTGCCTTTCACTCACTAAATCCCCAATTTCACCAACAAATCTGATAAATTGTTTCACACATGCCTAACTTGCTCTGCAGTAACACTCTGTCTTCACAGATCCACTTTCAAAAGCATAAATACCTCAACTCCATTGCCCAATGGAACAAACTATCCTGTAAATCTATACCTCAGTTCTATATGAATTCATCAACCCACCAAATTCAACACAAACAGTGCATCATAACTAGCCTAAAACATTCATCAAACAAAGCTAAAATATAAAGAGAGAGCCCTCTCTGGTTGCAAGTAGGCTAGGACCTATAGCTACAAGATTGGTCCGTGGTTACCTCGGCCGTATTCCCTTTAGGAAGCAGGGAACAACATGAGTGTTAACATGACCAACAATGGAGATACTATGTAAGGCAGACCCGAAAGGGGTTATGAACGCGGCCCTATAAAAATTTGAGTTTCAATAAAATGTTTCAGATGGGGGTTTTCCATGTATTTCTTAATATTTTGCCTAAAACAAAAAAAGTCCCAATTATGTACTATCTCGGGGGATTTGTGCGGAGGAAGATCGAATGGTGGGTTTCACCGCGCCCACTGATCCTTCTGTTTCAAAAAGAAACTGTTCAGGTGACTTAAGAATTTCCACACCAAAAGGGGAGGTGAATAGACAGGGCTGAAAGGCTTAAAAAGCCATCCCATAACAGAAAAGGAACAATGGTCGGAGTCAAAGCAAAGAGGCAGAGAAGGGAGTGGAAGAGAGAACATACGACAGAGAGCAAGAGGGAGTAGTTGTGTCCCCTTGTAGATTCGAGGTTTTCGAATGAATCCATGTGTTTTGCCACTGGTGTGTTGAGACTTTGGTTGAGCTCACACTTGTAATATGCTTCTCTTGAAGACATATTATAGAGGCCCTCACTGATAGCTTGGACCAGGAGACGTATCCAGGAAGCCTGGTGAACTCCATTATTAATTTGACTGTGTTGATATGTGTGTTTTGTTATGTTTTAATTATTGTTGATTGTCTGTTTCATTGCAATCTTATAGATCCACTACATTAAGTGGAATAGGCATTTTCCATGTGCATGAGTCTGTAATACCTTATAGACTTAAAACCCATTTTCAGATCAAGTGGTATCAGAGCTTTTGGTTTTGCGTTTGGTTTTGGTTTTGTTAAGTTTAGACAAGCTTGTACTGGGTTTTGAATGCTAACTAGATTAAAGCTCAGACTAGGAGAAGGGGAACTTGTTGAGGCTAATCCAGAGATTGGAAGAGTCTATTCTTAGAGGGGAATGGCAGAAGAAGCACCATTGGGATCAGAATCTCAATTTATGGAAGGTTTTAAGACACTCCAAGCTTTGGTGGAAGAGATGTATCTAGAGTTTAAGAAGGGTCGAGGTGAAAGAACTTCAACACCCAAACCGGACAAAGGAGCAAAGAAACCTTTCCTACTTGCCTCTCTAGAAGGCAAAGGAAAAGGAAGAATCACTGCTCCACCATCTCCTCCATCATCACCTTCATCATCCCCATCATCTTCTAGCTCTTCTAAGAGGAAGAAGAAAACTTCTTTAGTCAAATTAGATGTGAAGTTTGATTTGCCAATTTATGATGGAGAACTTAATGCTGAAAAGCTAGATAATTGGATAAGACAGATTGATGTATATTGCAGGTGTAGAACATTGATTCAAAAAGGAGGAAGATTTAGCTAGCTAGCCTTTGACTTGGAGGAACTGCACTAGTATGGTGGGAAGGTAAAACACAAGTTGATCTGCAAAAACATGGTAAAATCATTTCTAACTAGAATGAAATTGTTTTTTCTCTCAAAAAGTAATTCTGTCCTTTAGCTTACATGTAGCAGGCAATGATGAGTTGGCAAACTCTTCGACAATTGAAGGGGCAAAGTGTACAGAGTTATACTCAAGAATTCAGAAAGAGAGCTTTAACTCTAGGTATATCCTTGGACTCACCTGAGACTTTATTGAAATATATAGGTGGTATGCATAGTTATTTAAAGCATACTATACTTATGTTTAATCCCACTAGCTTAGATGATATATCAGTCCAAGCAACACATCTAGAGGCTAGAGGTAAGAATGTAAATCTAGAGGTTGGGAAGTCATCTAAACCTTTTTGCAAACAAGAATAAGGAAAAGAAGAAATTGAAATGGAAGGAGAGGAAAGAAAACACTACAAAGAAGGGAAAACCTTCCTGCACTCACTGTAAGAAAGAAGGACATGATGAGGCACACTACTGGTCTTTGCATCTAGAAAAAAAACCCAAGAAGTTTGGTGGAAAGGAGAAGAAGAATGCTACTACTATTCAGAAAGACTTGGGGTTAAATTCAAGTGATGAAACAACAATTACAACCATGAGTATTAAAGGTAAATATTCTGAAGCATCCACAAGTAATTCTGCACAATCTGTTGATAATGAAAATAATGAGAGGAAAAGAAATGAGCTTTTTCATATTAGAGTAATTTCCAAGCACAATAAGATTGATACTTTATTTGATAGTGTATCACAAGTAAAATTGATTTCTAAAACAACTGTAAAGAAGTTGAGATTACAAACAAAACCTCATGAGAAGCCATATCCATTAGGTTGGGTGTGTGATAAAACAAAGCTACAAGTAACAAGACAATGTAAACTTAGGTTTGCTATTGGGTCAACATTTGTAGATAAGGTTGAGTTAGATATAGTTCCATTGGATATATGTGGTATTGTTTTGGGAAGTACATACTTGTATGATAGGAAAGCTATTTTCTATAGAGCTGAAAATAAGTATCAACTCACTAAAGATGGAATAGAATACATTGTAAGAGATCATAAACTCAAAAATAACTATTTTCTCATAAACTCAAGGCAAATGAAAAGAATTTTGGAATCATGTAAGCAATTTTTACTAATGGCTGTAAAGGAAAATGACCCTAATAAAGCCAATGTATTTGAAGGTTGTGATGCTAAACAGAAAGCTGATTTAGTTAAAGTTGTTTCAGAGTATGATGTTCTATTTCAAGAACCAAAATTTTTGCCACCCAAAAGGGAAATAGTACATGATACTTATTTGCAACAAGATGCTCCATTACCTAACATTGGAATGTACAGGTTATCAACTTTAGAGAATGTAGAGATAAAGAAGCAGGTACAGGAGTTGCTCGATAAAGGGTTTATATGAACAAGTGCATCACCATGTGGATCTCCAATCGTGCTGGTGAGAAAGAAAGATGGTTTGTGAAGAATGTGCATTGATTATAGAGCACTAAATAAAATAACGATCAAGAATTGTTATCCTCTTCCTTGTAATGATGACTTATTAGATCAATTGAAAGAAGCAGTTTACTTTTCTAAGTTAGATTTATGAAGTGGCTATCATCAGGTCAGAGTTGTAGAACAAGATGCATGGAAGACTACTTTCAAGACAAAGCAAGGGCTATATGAATGGTTAGTTATACCTTTTGGCTTAACTAATGCTCCTGCTACATTTATGAGAGTTATGAATGATGTACTCAGACCATTTATTGATGATTTTGCAATTGTTTATTTAGATGACATTCTTGTTTTTATTAAGACATGGGAGGACCATGTAAAGCATGTAAAGTAGACTTTAGATGTTTTAAAAAGAAAAAATCTCTATGTAAAACTGTCAAATGTGAATTTGGCAGAACATCTTTAAATTATTTGGGTTATATTGTAGAGGGTGGTGAATTGAAGATAGATCCCTCTAAGGTTGAAGTCATTGTGAATTGGCCTAAACCCAAATCTGCTACAGAGGTTAGGAGTTTCCTAGGGGCAGCACAATACTTGCTAAATTTTCTTTGATTGCAGCTCCATTACATGCTTTAACAACATTGAAACAAGTGTTTAAGTGGGGAGGCAAACAATAGAAAGCCTTCGACACCTTAAAAGAGAAAATTAGTACAGCACCAGTACTAGCACTGCCAGATCTTCAACATCCATTTGAGATTGAGACAGATGTCAGTGACTATGCCATGGGAACAGTGTTGATGCAACATGATAAACCCATATGCTATCATTCTGAGACATTTACTTCTGTAGTAGTTAATTATCCCAGATATGAAAAAAGTATTTTATGCATTAGTATAAAGTGTGAAAAAGTGGAAACATTACCTAATCGGTAAAGAAACAATCATACATATAGATCATCAACCACTTCAATATTGTCACTCACAAACTAAATTGTAGCAATCAAGACATTATAGGCGGATGGGTTTTCTACAACAATTTCATCTTGTCATCAGATATAAGAAGGGCATACACAATAAGGTTGCAGACATGTTATCAAGACCAATCATAAATGCATCTACTATACTTAAGCATAACTTAGTAATGCATGAAAGTTATATTGAACAATATGCTCAAGATGTATATTTTTAAGATGTATATGCAACTTTAAGTCATGGTAAGCAAGTAGAAGAATTGGATTATTATGTAAAGGACCAAATCTTATATCATTTGGGAAATTTATGCATTCAACAAACTGAAAGAGTTAACATAATTCAAGAAGCACATACTTCTCTCATATCAGGTCATTTTGGTGTAAGTAAAACAATTGCACAATTGCAAAGGTTCTTTTATTGGCCAAGAATGCATGAGACAATTTCTAGATATATCAAAGGGTGTACAAAGTGTGCTACAAGCAAACCAAGAAATAGAAAATTAGGCTTGTACACTCCACTCCCAGTTCCTTCTCATCCTTAGGAAAGTGTTTCCATGGATTTTGATGGGGGATTGCAAAATTCTAGGAAAGGTCATTATTATTTGTATGTTGTTGTGGATAGGTTCAGTAAAATGTGTATTTTGATACCATGTAACAAACAAGTTACAACTGAAAAAACAACAAAGTTGTTCTTTTAGAATGTATGGGTTCATTTTGGGTTACCCACTTCTATTGTATCTGATTGAGATTATTGTTTTGTTGGGAAGTTTTCGTCAAGTCTATGGGAGTTGATGGACACCAAGTTGAAGAAGAGCACAACATTTCATCCACAAAAGGATGGTCAGACAGAGGTTGTCAACAAGATAGTGATCCAGTTGCTTAGAGGTTATTGCAGTAAACATCCCAACCTTTGGGATGAGCATTTGTGTTATGTGCAGCAGGCTTTCAACTGTGCAAAGCACTCTTCTACTCAGAGATCTCCTTTTGAGACTTGTTTTGGTTTTATATGAAAGTCTCCCTTGGATTTTTTCTTTAGTAAAGACATAGCAATTGATGGACACAGTGATGTGGACAAAGCAACCAAGTTCATTGAACAAATCCAAGAAATTCACCAGGCAATATAGGAACAACTAGAAATAAGTCAAGGCAAGTACAAGGCAAGACATGACAAGCATCGAGCTAAGCATAGTTTTCAAGTTGGTGATCAAGTCTGGTTGTACATCAGTAAAGAAAAAATGCAAGGTGAAGGTAAGAAGCTGAAACCAATAAGGTATGGACCTTTCAAGATACTTGGTAAAATTGGTGAAAATGCTTTTCGCCTTGATTTTCTAGCTTATATGCAGATCTATTCAGTTGTTAATGCAGAAAAATTGAGATTGTATGAACCTTCCTTAATTGAAGATCCTGAAGAGCAAAGTCAATTTCCTTCTATTAGGGATTTGTTGCCTAAGTATCTCAATGAGTTACAGGAGGACACAGTTCTGGACAGTAAGGTAAGAACTATGTGCCAAGGGGATGTTGAGTACCTGAGAGTAGAGCTCAAAGGTTAAAATCTTGGAAAAACCTCTTAAGTCTTCAATTGTATTTAAATGGGAAAATATGCTTTAAAACCCCTTAAAGAACTATCACATTGTGGCCTTTTGTCGCACCGAAGAAATATATGTTTTAACCATGAAAAACAGGGTATCAAGGCAAAACCTTCATCGCATTCATGTATATATATATATATATATAATATATATATATAAATATATATATTGCAAAGTAGCCTTTTTATCACATCTGGAAGAAAATATATGGTTCATCGGATATATATTATATATATATATTAAATGGAGTTTTGTTATCACATCGGGAAAAACAAAGTTTAGTGTTAAAAGACCACAGCCTTTTGGAACTGCAAAAATGATTAGCGCGAGTTAACAAGGGTCGTTGATCGAGTGCGCAGATCAACAATCTAGATCAACTACCAACATCACATAATGTGGGACCAAACGAAAGTTAAACTATGTGCATGTTGAATACCTGCCGACCATAGGATCAAGAGACCTCATCATCTGACAGATATCAAGCGCTAAAGTAATCGAGCTTTAATTGAGAAATCAGACCCGAACTTTTATAGACTGGGAATTTATAATTCCCATTAGGTCCATAAAGATGGTTAAGTGTTGGCCAAGTTGTCCACCCGAAATCGCCATGGACCGTCGGATCTACTAACTTTAGATCAACGATGGAGGAGTGTCGATCATATTTGTTCAAGTGGGAAGATCGCAGTCGTTGATTCGGTGGTGGCAGACCAACGACGGAGATACGATGTAAGGCGGACCCAAAAGGGGTTATGAATGCAACCCTATAAAAATTTGAGTTCTGATAAAGTATTTCGGACATAGTTTTTCCATGTATTTCGCATAAAACAAAACAAGGCCCAATTATGTACTATCTCAGGGGATTTGTGCGGAGGAATATCAAATGGTTGGTTTCACTACATCCGCCGATCCTTCTGTTTCAAAAAGAAACTGTTCAGGTGCCTTAAGCATTTCCACACTGAAAGGGGAGGTGAACAGACAGGGTTGAGAGGCTTAAAATGCCATCCCATAATAGAACAGGAATAGCTATCGAAGTCAGAGCAAAGAGGCAAAGAAGAGAGTGGAAGAGAGAACAAAGGACAGAGAGCAAGAGGGAGAAAATGTTTCCCCTTGAAGATTCGAGGATTTCGAAGGAATCCTTGTGTTTTTCCACTGATGTTTTGAGACTTTGTTTGAGCTGACACTTGTAATATGCATCTCTTGAAGACATAATATAGAGGCCCTCACTGATAGCTTGGACCAAAAGATGTACCCAGGAAGCCTAGTGAACTCTGTTATCACTCATAACTTTCTCAAGGTTAAAGAAATAAATTTCCAAGGTAACCACAAACCTAATCTTTTAGACTCAGGTTCTAGCCAACCTAAGTCCAAAGAGGGCTCTCTCTTTATAATTTAACTTTATTTTGGGTAGGATTTCAGGCTAGTTATTAGTGCTCATAATGTTTTGGGTTTGATTGGGTGGTGGAGATGGTTAGAAAAAGTATTCAGGCCATTGGGTTGTGGAGTCAATCAAAGAGTGGTTTAACTGGATCAGATCAATTACTAAAGGAAGAGTTCACAAGGTAGACTAGCACAACAAAAAGCAAATTTGTAGTTTTAAATGGATGAGGTAGTCCTAACCAGGGTAAAAGGGCAATGAAGAATCCTTAAAACGGGATCAAGATGAAGAACAGAAGGAGATTAGTAGCAAAGGGCAAATAAGAATCCTTTACTATGGAACTAAGGGGGGAAACTACGAAAGTAAGGGAGCAATTAAGAATTCCCAGACCAAGATAATTTCGCAAAAAACAATGAGAAAGTAAACAGTCAAAACAGAAAACATTAAAGCTAATTCTAAAATATCATTCCTTGTTTACTATTTAGATTTCATATAGAAAACATGTGGATATTTATAACATGACGAGAAAACAATAATTAAGCATGAAGAGATAATAATTATTTGGTTCCAACTGTGCACAAGAATCTAGTGAAATGTCTTTAGCTTTATTTCATGACCCAACAAAACCAGTCCTGTCTTGAATACAATAGCTCCTTAGCTTGATATAAATGTCTACAGAAATGTATTTTAATCCACCCAAAATACTTCAAATGAATAAGTATTTATGCTAATTCTAAACTCAAATATCTTGAAGAAATATCAAGATTGGTTTTACAAATATCTCAAACTGTTTTACATTAATATAACTTAAATAAAGGACATTCAAAACTAATGAATCTATTTGACACTATGTTTATGGATTTATGGTGACAAATAAGAGAAAATCAAATTTGATAGCAACTCTTAATTGATGATGAGGCATCCTAGTCACTAATTGCATCCTTTCTTTGTGCATTTTGCTCCAACAATTCTACAAACTTAGGGTCCAATGATATGCTTGTATATCTCAATCTGAGATAGATGTGTAAACATTTAAAGAGGCTATTTTAGATAAGTATGTTATTGAAATAAACCTCTCTCATTTTCCTAAAATTAAGCTCCAGATGATCACAATATTCTCTGTGACAAGATGTCAAAAACAGGACTTTGCAAAGTCTGAAAAATAGGCTGTGAAGACATGCACTTATCTCCCTTTTGGTAATACTTGTATAAAAAGTGAGATATTTTTTTGTATATTGGCCTTTTAGGAACAAAAACATCCTCCAGTTTCTCAAAATACTTCTTGGATTGGCCATACTAGTTTTTGAAAAACTATGACTTAAACAAGAAATTTCTGAAGAATGTACCATTTATGCTCTAATTTCATCTTTTAACCTTAAATTTATTTTAATTGTTTTTCACTTTTACTATGGATAAATTCATTGTTGTTGGTGAAAGTGTTTTCATCTCCGTTTAACCCTTATACCTCCATGTTTACTTTTACTGTTTACTTTTACTGCTCTGTTTTTTCATCTATCTTCACTTTGAGATGAATCTGCATGCTTTGTAAATGTCTTCCCTGCTATTTGTCTTCATGCTAGCTATTTTACTTGACTTGGTCTTCAATTTGATACTCCTTAACCCTTATACATTTTGACTATTCTTTACTGTGTCCTTTTACCTTCACTGTATATTTTACGTTTTTACTGTCTATTTCAAGAGTAAATCATTTAATTTCTTATTTCCTCTGCTTGTCTTTTAACAGTATGTTTTATTTTCCATCTCTGTTTGAATAGATTTGATAACAATATCAGAGTAAATAGGTCTTATGACTAGTATTAAGACTATTTATCCAAGGCTGCAGTCTTTTGATCGCCTGTAAAATAGAACAAATTCTTAGGAAAACGTTGGGTTGACAGGGAGTGTCATTAATGGATTTATCAAGCTTTATAGGTCTATGGAGTGAGTCCAAAATGATTTCAGGAGGTAAACCATGCTTGAATTGGTTAGCAGAGGCTTCAAGTGGAGTAGAAGGGTTTTAAAAGTTTACATAGTAGAATGGGAAAAGGGCGAGAAAGCCTGGGTTCTTGGGGTTTTAACTTCAATGAGAAAACTTTTTAAAATATGGCACGAACTTAACAGTAGACGGTTTGTCGCGTAGCGGGGGGGTGGTAAGCGGTTTGTTTTGCACAGCTTTTGGGCGCTTGGCATTATTGGGGGAAGGTCGCCTGATGCCATTCATCGAGCACCACATAGCATTGGGGCCCAACAACAAACCACCCATATCGAGCAGGTAAAGGTTGGTCTTTGGAGGCCTTGTGAAATCAATGAGGATCGTTAGATTTGACGGGGGAAGATCGGGTGGTGGTCGGTTCATGAAGATGCACGAACAGTAGTGGGGGGGCCCAGCGAGGGTTTAAAGGCGATGGGTTTTAATTAATCATGGATTATGGTGGATTAAGGGCATCGGGGATGATTTCATTAGCAAATTGTTTAACTTGTAATTAACCACGGATTGATTAATTATGTTAGGTTTTATTCATAAAGTTTATATTTCAAACTTTCGGGGCAGAGTATTAATATAATGGTTTTCTTTATATATATATGGGAAGGGTTTATATTTCTTTTTGGGAAGTGTTAGAAATTAATATGAAGATGACAGAGAATGGGTTTTTAGCCTCAGTGTAATGTATCTAATTCATTTTCTTTTCATAAACACATTGTAACTTAAGCTAAAAAGGTAAATTTTGAGGGTTTTTTAGGAAAAAGGGTTTACATGGGAGTAATTGCTTTTCCTTAGGAAAATAGAGTTTAAACCTTAGGAAAAGGGGTTTTATGAGGGGAATGAGGGGGAGTGAAGAGGGGTAAATGTTTATGAGGGGATTTTTTGTACTTAAGGTCTATAAGTCATTAGGCCGAGGGTCCGGTCCGTCAAGAAGTCAGAGAAATGCTCTGAGCCCCTTTGACTTAAGTTTTTAGGTACTTAAGACTTTTCTTGGAAATTAGTTAAGTGAAAAGTGTAATGAGTGAGGGAGGTTAATCGATTTGACTTTGTGGATTTGATACATGCCCAATTATTATCCATACTTGGAACTTTGATGATGAAGGTGATCAACGTGATTTTATCTAACAATAATCACAATTCTGCAACCATTCTTCTACTTACCCACCTACTCATCCCACCATTTTTACTTGTCTTTATTAGGGTGCACTTAAGCTGGCAAACCCTTTATCAAAAAATTTTCTTTTGTTTTACAAAAGTAATTTATCTAAGTCTAACCTTATTACATCCAAGGGCTCAGATTAAACAGTTGAGCTCCTTCTATTCACTCTACCTAATCTAATTATCTGCCAAGGTTAAATAGTTTGGTTAGATTTTCATTCTCTATCTATAAACATGAAATTCAAAACATGGAATAACCAAGATTAAATTGTTTTATTACCATGGATTGTGGCATGAATAACAAGTTGCACACAATCATTATTATGCATAAAAAGTAAATAGTAGTGGCATTTTGACTTGCACACTTTCATGGTCTTTTTGTGTTTGGGGCTCAGATTCTTTCATTTTTTTACCTTCTCTTATTCTTTTTGTCCTTTGATTTTTATTTTAGGACATACCCTCTTTACATTTTTAATTTTTATAATATGGAAAACATTTGCAGAAAGCAATGGTATGTACATATTACAATTTTAATCTCAACCATTCAAAAATTAGGACTCCTATTGGTATAAGAACCTAACAAACTCCATTATTAATTTGACTGTGTTGATATGTGTGTTTTGTTGTGTTTTAATTAATGTTGATTGTCTGTTTCATTGCAATCTTATCGATCCATTGCATTAAGTGGAATAGGCATTTTCCATGTGCATGAGTCTATAATACCTTAAATATAGACTTTAAACCCATTTGTAGATCAAAAAGATTGCCCTGTGGTTAGCTTCATCGATCTCCTCATCAGCCTGGGATATTGTGGAAGATAACAGAGGGCATGACAGCTAGGGAGATGAGAGGTGTTCTAGTGAATGTAAGGTTTCCAAGTCATGGAAAAATGTAATGCTAGTTGTGAGGTCATGACTGCCAAGGTGTGTTAAGGAATTCTAGGGCATGCTAACATGTGCCAGATTGTATGAAGACATGTCAAACAAGCTAAGATGTGCCAAGTGCTAGGCATGCCAAGATGTACAAGGGTGTGACAATGCATGCCAAGGACTATCAAGGCAACAAAAGGGAGGAACAAGTTAAACTACAAGGAAATGAGCACATAATAGGGTTAATAAGTCATCAATTTACCTTTTCCATGAGGAGCATGCTAGGCACACCAACACTAGGTTCCAATAGGTGCCAAGTACCAAGTGTCAGTGCATTCTAAGTGCCAAATCATCCTTCATTTCTTCTCATCTAGTTTCTAATAATTGATCTCAATTAACTATAATATTAAACCATGCCAAAGCATACCAAGTCATCTCAATGCATGCCAAACATGTTTATAAGGCTTACCAAGTGCCAACACGTGCCAAGTGCCAATGTGCATTAGGGAGTCTGAAGCATGCTATGAAGTTGCAGAGCACATCGAAGAGTGCTAAGGCGTGCTAGAGAGTGCCAATGCATGATGAGGAGTGTTAGGGAGTACTAGGAAAACACAAGGGAGCACTAGGTCAAAATGCATGGAAGTGAATGAATATGAGGGTGTTTCGGGGAGTGTCAATGAGTGCTAGTTTTCATGACAAGGAGGGAGTGACAAGGTATGCTAAGCACAGGTAAGAAATGCTAGGGAATATCAGGGAATGTCAAGAAGTGCTAGAGCATGTTAGGTAGTTTCAGGGTGTGCTAACATGTGCCAAATAGTGCTGAGGCATGCCAGGTGCTAAGACATGCTAGGATGTGCAAGGTGCTAGAGTATGCCAATATGCGTCAAGGAGTTTCAAGGCAGCAAAAGGAATAACCAAGCTAAAATGAAAGGAAATGAACACATAAGAGGGTTAATAAGTTGAGACTTTATCTTTTTCAAAAGGGGCATGCTATGCACACTAATAATATGTTCCAATACATGTCAAGTGCCAATGTGTGCCAAGTGCTAATGTTTGTCAATGCAATATTATGCCAAGGTGTTCTAGGGAATGATAGGGACTAGATGGCATGCCAACACATGATAGGGGAGTGCTATGCTATGATAGGGCATTTCAACATGTGCTTGGGTGTCCTACTCATGGAAAGATGTTCTAGGTACAAAAATGTTCCAAGACATGCGAGGTGCCAAGGGATGTTAATTTTCTATTCCAAATCATGTTAAGGTGTGCCATGAGTGTTGAGAAGTGTTAGGTCTCTCTCTTTGATATAATTGACAGAGCTTGATTATGTATTAAATAATATAGTTCCTACACACACTAGTGGAACTTTATTTAAAGGAAATTTGCTTGATAATAAACCTAATAGAATGAATCATGTGTCGACTAATAAGAAAACTATATTCTTATGACTTGAGGGAAATGATCCACACTAATTACTTCTTAACAAATTGACTGACTATTATAACCACTATGACCTTGGACACATAATGAAAAAGACTCCACAACAATGGTCTTAAATTGTTATATTTTAACAAAAAATATCGTAACAGGTACATAGCGTCATCAAAAACCCATACGAATGATCAATGATAACGAAAAAAAATTTATCATCACCAAAAGTAACCAAAAATAAAATTGGTGAGGGTCAATAAAATATTGTCACTAGAAGTGTCACAAAACAGAGAATTAGTGATGGGCCTTTAACGACCCTCACCAAAAGTGTCACCAAAGAGAGAATTAGTGACAAGCCTTTAACGACCCTCACCAAAAGTGTCATTGAAAATGGCTTTGGTGACAAACCTTAAAGGACCATCACTATATACACTTACAACAACGATCTTTTAAAGACTGTCACCATATGCAACATTGGTGAGTAACCTTATAGGTCCATCACATGCATGAAGTGTCATCAAAAAATCATTGGAATGATCAATGATGATGAACATTTATTGACTATCACCAAAAGTAACCAAAAAGATCATTAGTGACGTTCAATAAAAGATCGTCACTAGAAGTGTCACCAAAGAGAGAATTATTGATGGGCCTTTAATGACCCTCACCAAAAGTGTCACAAAAGAGAGAATTAGTGACAAGCCTTTAACAACCCTCACCAAAACTGTCATTAAAAATGGCTTTGGTGAAAAACCTTAAAGGACCATCACTATATACACTTACACCAACACTTTTTTAAAGATCATCACCATATGTGACATTGGTGACGGACCTTAAAGGTCTATCACAGGCATGACCCTCACCAATGACCTTTTTTCTTGTAATGACTATGTATTTTCATGTCATTACTTGTGTGGTAAAGCCTTCATTAACATGGATGCCCTAGTTTAGTACCTATTTTTCATGTTTGCATCCATGTTGCATCTTCTTATCACTATGGAATTTCCCTTGTTGACCATCCATGAATTAGAATCTAATCCTCATCTTCCTCTTCTTTCTCATCTTCTGGATATACCTTGGCAGGATTCCAATAACTTTTTACCTTACAATTGCTACTAGATTTAGCCTCACTTATGCATACTAATAAGCCTTGGTCTTGCCTCATAATCGCCATCACATTGTGCTTGTTTACACAGAAAAAATTGTGTCTTCCTGACAAGACAAGATGTCCCTAGATTTAATGAATCTAGTAACAAACAAACAAACTAGCAAATATTTCCCTAGTTTCATTCCTATTGAATCATAAGCAAGGGTACTGGTAGATAAAATCCACACCTTTGAAATGAAATTCCTAATTAATATCCTCACTATGGTTTGATGTAGTTTCTGAATACTCAAAATCAAGACCTGCAAACACAATAACAACAAAGGATTGACATATGATAGATAAATGACTGAATAAGACCCATACTAGTTATCAAGGAGACTAGTACCTAATATCATTATCAACAGAAAAATGGAAGTAAACACACAATAAACCAACTCCATTGAACATTATAGTGAGAAAGTAATACTCTTTTGTACTATAATTGAATGAAAAAGGGAAATACAACCTTAGCCTTAATGTTGCAAACCTCCTTCTAATAGTCTCAAATCCTTCCTTAAGTGACAAGCTTCTAGCCTCAATTTCACAACATAAGTTTACATTCAAAAGTTTCCTTTCCCTCTCCCATGTGCTAAATTTATAGGCCAAGAGGAGGACTTTTTAGACCATCTTCCCTAGGGATGAGATCTATAAAGAGAGGGATTAGGTTTCCACAAACAGAGGGAGTTTGATGCATGAACCAAGAGATGAGGACCAAGTAGGTAGGAGTTCAAGCCCTTATAGTTGGGAAATATTCCCCCAATAAGGCTTCTATAATTTTTATTTTTTTATTTTTACCTACATTAAGAGGTTGTCACACCTTTTAATGGAGAACATAGCATGAGATTGCACATTCCATAATGATCATAATTGTGTTTGTGCATTTAGTTACTAGGAAAAGTGTGAAAGTGATTAAAAATAAGTTTTGAAGCAAGATAATTTTGGGTTTTTGTCGTCTTTGCGAATATTTTGCTTGCAACATTGTATGGTATTTATTTTCCACACTTTATTTGATAGTGAGAGATCCTGATTGGTGGTCTTTTACCTAATGGAGACAAATGACCTGTAACAGATTTCCCCCTAAAGTGACAAGTCAAAAAAGATGTTTGAGGACTGAAGCGCTTTATCATGCAAAAGTTCAAATTAGAGACCTAAAAAAAATAAAAAGGATTATAATACAATATCTTCATATAATCATCACTGAGGTAGGCATTCCCTTACTCAGAGTACAAGTATCTTAGAGAAAAAGTATGGAAATGTACAAAGATCCATGTCAACCATAGACACAGTAAGGACACAGCCATCAAATATGGATCTATATTTATAATCATGAATTTTTAAAAAACCCCACATAGCCTAGATGGATGAAAGTAGATCTAGCATATTGGTATTCATCTCTATCGATCCATAGTACGAATCTAACCATTTGAGTGAATGTCTCGAAGTTGAACATGGTAGAAGCCACCTGATCACTGTCAATTATGTGAATTGTTAACAGGTGTGAGAGAAAATAATAACAATGGTTCTCAAGGTACTCCAATACAATCTATGAGGTGTGAATAAATGTCTCGAATTCAAATAATCACAGAATCCTTCAATCGAAGGTCAATGATGAGAACATGTCACCGAAAGCGAGAAACCTATCATTGAGGCATGCAGGCTTCAAGGTAATAAAGGAGGTTTCTACATCAAACTTCCTAGATAATGAGATAACGCCGATAGGAAGTGATCTATCGTAGGAAGGCCTATGGCATGAAACTCATGCCAAGTTTTGAAGAACAAATTTGGAGTGATTCAAGACTAACTCAGGGGTGGTTAATGCGATTGAAGGCTATGATTTGTAATGTAATTTTTTACTGAGGTTGGAATTCTCTTAAACATATTTGCAACACCAAATTTTGTTTTGGCATCATTTGACTCAAAAATAAGACCAAAAACTAGTTTGAATACTTTCAATGAGGTATGATCAACTGAGAGGCAAATGGATTTTCCAATCCAGACACATAAGTGATGGAGTGTCATGTTCAAGAGTGACATACTGCATTTTCACAATACAAAAATAAATGTTTCTTTCCCATTTCCACCCACAATTACTGACAAGTACCTTTTATTTTTATGCAAACTTGATGAGGATAACATATGTTTGTCCTATAAGCTCATCCTTTGGATGAGTCCTTCAGAGTATTTTTAATGAACCCTAGGAAGGAGTGGTTCGGTTTGATCATGATTGACGAGTCATATATTGTTTAATTTTATGAGTCCAATATATGGATAACTCGACTCCTTTTCATAATTTAAGAGTTTAAAAAGAGGAAAAAATAAAACTATGCATTTATTGCAAAGTAAAATTTTAAAGAGCCTAGAGAAAGTGAAGCTTGGTGTTTTTCATATTCAGGGCATCAGGAGAAAAACTTAAGTCAATTCCAAAATGTCTTTTTTTGTAAACTTGGTCTCCCAAGCCCCAAAAAGGGGAAAATAATGCAGGAGAGAACTCATTTAGCCATGATCGACTAAAGTATACTTTTTTTGTAAATAGTCTACGTAGTCTGTAAAAGGGGTAAACTTATACTAGGTAGAAAGTTTTCATATACGTTAATGAGTTCAAAAGAAATAATTTTACTCAACAATATTTTCATATTTCTAGAGTCAGAAAAGAGCTTAAAGATAACTCTAGGGGATCACTTTTTCATAATAGTTTAAAGAGTCTGAAAAGGTGAGAAAAGTATACTCACGTTGCCAACTTTTAATTTAACTAGCGAGTAGGAAAAGATGGAAAGAACTCAACATTTTCATGTGTGTTTTACAAGTATGAAAAACAACAAAAGAAGATTTGGATTTTCATGAGTTTAACGAATCTTGAAAATAATAACCAAAATGGACTCAAAATAGGTTTCATTTTTATACAAGCTTGAAATAGAGGTAAAATTTTTCTTAAGATAAGTTTGTTTCATTTTTACACAAGCTTGAAATAGAGAGGAAACTGTGCTTGAGATACGTTCTATGCCCCCTTGCATAACTTGCAAGGGCACATGCCCCCAAGCTTCGTTTGATTTACCTAAGTAGACTACTAGTTGCTAATAGGCATATGAAGTGAAGGTTCATTTATGATATCAAATGAAAAACTTGAATCAACATTTATGATATCTAGTCAAAGACTCGACTCAATTAGACGGGGGTATGTTTCATTTTTTAACGGGCTTGACAAAGGAAAAGAACTATGCTCATACAAGTTGTTTCATTTTTTAATGAGCTTGACACATGAAAAGAACCATGCTCATATTACCTTGTTTCATTTTTTAACAAGCTTGACATGAGAAAAAAACTATGCTTGTAGGTCTCATAGATTGGTTTCATTTTTATGTGAGATTGAAACGAAAATAAATATGCTCGAACCTTGTTTCATTTTGTAACAAGCTTAACACAAGAAAAGAAACTATGCTTATGTAACATTGTGGATTCCAAGAGGATAATTTTCTTGAAGGAATACATGCCAAGGGACACACCTCTACCATGGCTTCCAAGAGGTCTTCATCAAATGGAAGAACAATTCTATGGAAGGAATAAATGTGAAGGTACTCAATATGGATAAGAAAATCAAGTTCAAATGTCCCCATTGAAGGGTTCACCATGTCACCTACCAATCTAAGTCAAAACAAGATGAGAATACAGTGATGTCAGATGGTTGGTAGTCAAATCAAGACCAATGAATGAAATCTAGCCAATAGTCACAATGTTTCCATTGTGAGGGAAAGACATCACTCAAAAGAGTGTGGACACAACAACTTTAATGGAATAGACATAGTCTCTCCCAAGGAGAAAATTGAAATCCAAGGTGCCTTGGACTACCATAAGATCAATACAGACAATTTTTCCTTCCAAAGTAATGGGTAACTTAGGAGGTATCCATAAGGTTTGTTGATGGTTTTGTTAAAATCTAATAGATTATGTGTAACAGACACAAGCTGAGGGGAACCCAAGATTTGCAATCGGTTGAGAATAAAATACTAATAAAATCACCTTCATCTACATTCGTGTGATGCACATTTGTACATTAATCCTCCACAATGATTTGGAAAGGAGTGGAAGAAGGGAGACAAGGCCTTGTCAGTCTACTCCAATTAAAGGAAATAACCTTAGTACTTGGAGGGGATTCCATAGAAATGGTTGAAATTCCCCCTTGGGTGGAAGAATGTGAAGTAACAAAAGAACCTAAGTGGTATTAATTTCACTCTCCAAAGAGAAAGTTGGACCGAATAAATGTGGAATTGAGTCGACCACTTCATTAAACAATAGTTCATCAACCTGAGTGGTATGGGTTTCACTCTCCAAGGGAAGAGTGGGATTGGCCGAACTTGAAATGGGACCAATCACTTCGTCAACTGACGGTAGGTTGGGAGAAAAATTGCAGTAACTAGTTGGAAGTTGTTGCTGAGAAACAATAAGGTTTTCCAATAATTTAGAGGCTTCATTTATATGAGGGAAAAGGTGATTTTGATGACTCCATTTTCATAACCTACAGGAAAACCTAACTTTACCCATTTCCCCTGGAACCTTAGATTCACTGGTTGATGAATCAAGAGTAGGTTGATAAGAACTTCCAAACCATACTTCCAAGACCTTAGGAATAGTGGGACAATTGATAAGAAAGTTGTCACCCTTACAAAGTTTTCAAGGGTATTTAGGCTTGCAACACACATTGGAGGTTCCTCAACATTATCAACACACAAGATAATGGTTTTTTGGTGGGGTCCGTTTTTATCTCGCTTATTCTTCTTCTTCCTTTTCTTATTCTTCTTAGCCTCCTGGTTACTAGCATTAAGATTCTCACTAGGAGAAGAAGAAGAAAGGGTAGAAGACATGCTGGGAAAAGAAGATAACAGGTCAATATGAGGTAAAAAAATCTGGTTGAGGTTGAGGATAAGTAGCTTGGATATTTGAAGCCAACAAGGTTGAAAATAGCCATACCGGTAAACCTATCGTGAATCCAGGAAGAGACAATGTAGCCATGTAAAGAGGACCAACATTTCCAAAATAAGGAAAAGGATTGGGATCCCCATTAAGAGGGGTCCCTTGGTTGGTAAATTGAAAAACTATAACCATCAGATTCAAACCTAGGTCTACTGAAAAGTGAATTTTAGTTAAAAAAAAATTAATAATATATGATATTTAATTTTACAATTGGTATCAATCAAAATAAACAAAAGTAGTTAAAAAAAGGTAATAGGTATAAAAGGTTACAAAGTTGTTGTGAACTATAGAATAGCGTTTCATTTGATAATTGTTTTAGATATTTAAGACAAGTGTCTAATGGAGCTATTTGTCCTAGAAACTACAAATTTTGGATCTCGTACTCTTCAATGATATATAGTGCTTCATTCTTGTTGACAACGTTGGATGCTGCCAATAATTAGGGGGTCTCCTCAATATAAAGTCCCAACTAGACCTTACACTGTTTGGAGTAGGAGCCCCATTTAGGAAATAGGCTTGACTACCATATTCTTAATGATTTTCCTTCGATGCAATAAACGACACAAGAGGAAAAACATATATTGTTATGAAACCAGCTCACAAAATAGAAGAAGAGATAGATCAATAACTTCAAAATTAGCCTCTTTGAGGGGGAAACCTCCTTTACATTACACAAATGGACAATTCTTCGATGATAAAAATGACAAGACCTCCTTTCTATATATAGGAATCTAAGGGGTCACAATATAATCAGAGCCTACATAACAATAATATTGTAAGGGCACAACAATAATAATATGAGGGCTACATGGGCACAACAATAAAATAAGGGGGTTTCACTAATAACAATAAGGGGCTACACTAGTAGTAGAGGGACCTAACATTCCCCTCTCCTTCAAATATTTTTTTTCCTCAATGCTTGAGTAGTTTTGGGTGCTTCTGTATAAAATTCTCATCCTACCATATGGAATCTTCAGCGGGTAAGTTCTTCCACTTTATGAGATACTCTGAAATTGATCAATTTCGTAGTTGTTGAGTTCTTGATCCCGTGACTACTTCAAGTTCCAATATTATTTTTCCTTGCTCGTCAAGTTCCAACAATATTGTTTGAAATGGGAGCTTGTCACCTATAACCTTCTTTAAGCATGAAACATGGAAAACTGGGTGCACTCAGTAAGATAAAGGAAGCTTCAATTTGTATGCCATAGTACCAATCTTTCACAACACCTTGTAAGGACCATATTACTTTGGTGATAATCTATTATCCTTCTTAGCTTGCTTGAGGGAAATTTTTTTGTATGGTTGTAGCTGTAAAAATACCCAATCCCCACCATCAAAACGTCTTTCATTGCAATGTTGATATGCATGTTGTTTCATTCGATTATGCACCAAAGTGAGGCTATCCTTTAAGAGTTGGAGAACTTGTTGTTGATGCTCGACGTGATCTTCCACTACTTGAACCTTAGAATTTTCTCTTAAAGATGATGTGATGTGTTGTACCTATTTCTAATAGGCAGTCCTTGGCTACAAGAACTACGCCAGGAAACAAACTCAACCAATCTTTAGGTTCAAGCTAGCCCTTGATCCAGAGGGCGCTCCCTCAGTTGTTACGAGTATTTATTTAATGTTGTTCACCTATCACTAAAAAAAAACCTTTGAAGCATAATGGACAGATTTATGATTTTAATTGGGGGTGGTAGACAATCAATGACAATTCATATTTATGATTTAAAGGCTATCTCACAGGGTTCCCTTTTAAAGTGTCAACTTCCAGCCTGACAGAACAACTTTATTTGTATAAGAATTTGACCGAAGAATGTAAGTATATTCCTAATAATTGAGTAACCAGACTGGTTACTTAATAACTAGGAAGATGTGGATGCATGTAGAAGGTTTCTACAACCCAAAAAAACATATTCGGGGAAGATAGAAGTACAAACAATAAAATTAGTTCAAAGAGGAGCTAACTCAGACAAACAGTCCAGTATACTTGTCTCTTTAAATGATTATTAATTTGAAGGGGATTTCAGGAAGATTGAAACTCAATCTATCCTTACCCAGAACTTCTATAATGCTTGGAACATGTGCAGAAAATAGATATGGAAATACTGGAAAAACATACTTGAAGCACAAAATTCTGTCAAAACTAGAGCCGTAAGGCTGTCATTACTACAACAGAAACTTTATTACAAAGTAAAGAGTCTTGGCATCAAAATCCCCCCTTTATTGTTGCAAATGATAAAATACATAGAGATTACAATAAGTTGGATGTTGCTAGCTTTTAGGAAAATAAAACAAAATCTTAATCAAGATATCTAAAATAATTTAATTAAAAACAATCCTGGATGGACTCTCCTTGAAATCTGCAACGTCTTAACTATTTTTTAAATTTCTAATATATATTAAAAGGCTCACATGCCTAACTATTTAGTTAAACAATTCCCTACTAATCTGATAACTAACCTAACACCTATTAACTAAAAAAACTTACAAGCTTATGCCTCCTATTTTATATTACAAGAAAATGGGTGTTGACATCTGGGAGGATAAGAAGATTAAATTAAGAGATTTGGCAGGTTGTCAAATCTGCTTGCTGACTCCTCCTTGCCATCTACTGCTACTTGCATAACTACCCTCAGAATTTGGAAATGCATTTGCCACTTATGCCACATTTCAAGCTTTGATACATACTTGAAAGCAGGTAAGTTAATACCTGAACCCCTATTTTGGCATGAGGTTAAGTAGGAGTTTGAAACTACCTTGTTACTTTATCACAGGGCAAGGGGTGTCTGTGATGCAATTGCCACACCACCAAAAATAGCAACGCCCATAAGCATGCAGAGAATGAAACACAATCCTTTCAACCACCAAGGATAACTCTCATAATGATTGATGTATAATGTATCTGTTAGCGCCATTGCTATGATATAACCAACTATGGATGAAGCCGGGTAGATTCCTCCCCAAATATATTTCCTGTCTTGATTAAACTTGACATTGGTTTTCTTCTTATATCAAGGTTATATAAAGAGTGATTTACATTCACAACACCTCTGTTTTCCAATTCGAGTTCTAATTCTTGTGTCACATAGGCTTGGACCTCAAGGTTTATCTTGTTAGTGAATTCAAGACAAACTGATTCTGCATCAACTAAGTCAAGTATGTAAATCTCTCTTGATTTTTTGACTGCTCAAATCAACAATACATTTCTTGGTAAACCAAGTTGGCATTGTTCAATATGATGAAGGAGGTCTCACAAGATAACCGTAAATGGTGAAATTCCAATGCCACTAGCAACCAGAATCATATTACTATAACTTAAGTGATAATCTTTTGCATGCCCATAGGGACCCTCAACTGAAGCATTCAATTTAAATGGAAATCCAAATGCCAACTGTTGTCAAGTTGGTTCCCTATCCATGAAACAATATTCTTCAGTTCACGTCTCCAATTTCCAAGAGGCTTTATGAGAATTGATAAATGTTTCCTACCATCATATGGGTTGGATCTCGAAAATCCAAAGCACGGCTAGCTCCATATGATTTTCTCTTAAAGAAAGTAACCCTGCTTCAGTGAAAATTGCTTTGATATCCGCTCCAGAGAAATCATCCTTCATCTCCTTATCAAGCCTGTAAAGGTGATTACACAAAGCAAACATGGCATATAGTTTTGCAGAAAATGGCACTGAACATATGCCTTACAGAAAACTAGCAAAATATCTCTATTTGATCACAATTCTACAAAATGTTTTGCATTAAACTAAATTAGGACCATCCTGCAAAAAACCCATTCTCAAAATTGCGAAATTCATCTTTGTTTGCCCAAAAATTGAGCCTGAAAATCACCTATTGAAGATACTACATTTTTAAATGAAGTATAGAGTAAAAATTTCTTTAACCATTGAACTCATTTTCTATCCTCATATAACACATCAATGGTCAGCCATGATGAGAAGAAGAAGAAAATTGGTAGTAGCTTTGAGGATAAATGTCTGGGCATGCTTTGGATCCTAAAAAATAATCCTGTAGCTTCCACAAATGCAATTATATGGTTGGGTGATCTGGTGTTCACTGCTTCAATGCATGTTTGATGAGGACATATCTAAGTTGAAACATTAATGGAGAAGAAGGGCCTAAAAAATTGGAAGGCCATCAACAACTTGCTGAGTTCTTTGTCTGGAAAATACTTTGTTTGCTGCACTATCATTGAAAGCCATGAGCAGGATTTCGGAGGGGTCTCTTGCTGGTAAATGGTTTTGTAGCTAGGAGGGCTGAAATGCTTTAGATGATGCCGCATGGAGGAAGCAGTGTTTAGTAACTAATTACCCATTTTGTACTAGTTACTCAAAATATTGCTCCAATGGAGATTAAAAAAAAAAAATTGGAAGAAAGGAACTAGTACAAAATGGGTAATTAGTTACTAAAAAAATGACTAAAATTTGCATATAAATGACCATTTTTTAGTCAGTGACCATTAGTAGCTAATTTACAGTATCTTATAACATGACCAACTTTTAGTCATTTTTAGCTTAGTCATTAATTTGTTGTCTCAATTTCATCATCTAGTAGTATATTTAGTCGTAAATTTGATCATTCGTTCAGTCATTGATTTAGTCATTAATTGCCACAATTAATGATCAAATATACAACAAAATTTATTACTATATAATCACCCTAGAAAACCAATTAGTGATCAAAGAAATATGACCAAAATGTTGGTCGGGTTATAAGATACTATAAATTAGCTACTAATAATCATATATATGCAAATTTTAGTCATCGTTTGAAACCAATAAATGACCAAAGAAATATGAATAAATTTTTCTCGTGTTATAAGAAATTATCAATTAGCTACTAATAGTCATATATATGAAAAATTTAGTTGTCATATGTAATCACAAATTTATCATTTGCAATAGTCATTTATCTTTTTTGGTAGTCTCATATTCATTATATAAACAACTAATTTAGTAGTTTATATTCATTTCATTTACTTTCATTAATAATCATTATAAACAAATAATTTAGTCGTATTCATTTTATTTGTGTTCATCTTTAGTCAATATAAGCTACTAATTTAGTAGTTTTAGATTGATTTTGTATGTTCATTATTAATCAACATAAATTAATTAGTATGTTTTTGCGACTAAAAAAAAATGGCATAATGTGCATGTTTATATAATATAAAAATGCAAAGTTACATATGTTAATTACAATACTAAACAATATCAAGTGCAACTATAAATGATTTCAACCACATAATTTATATTATATGAAATGTCAAATATTACAATATGAGTTTCCAACTTGATTTTTCTTGGACTAAAATTTACACATCAAATGTTGTTTCATTACTTCAAAACATTATCATTGTGTTTCCAAGGCATTGCAAGTGAATTCACCAAATCTGAGGACTTGACCATCATTCTCTATGTGTATGCCTTATGAAAGATATTGCCTCTAAGGTTATCACTAGACCGATTCTCTTCTCTCTCTCTTTGTGTTTTTCGCTCTAGTACTATTATTGTTCTCCTCTTTCCTCAATTCCTGCTTCTTACCATCAATATTGAGATCCTTTTCTGAAAAAAAAAAACAAGATATAGTGCAAAGTGTAAGCCATGAAAGACGATGAACATGAGAATATAAACTAAAATAGACTATAAAGGATTTATGCAACACATACTTCAACATCAGCAATGTAAAAGTCATTTTTCCCCATAAAAGCAAGGAACTTGAACAAGTTTTCTTCAGTTGGGCGATAGTAGCCACTATGTGGCCAGATGACCTGTATAAACAAAGAAAATAAATTATCACCATAGAAAAGAACACCTTAGTAACTTAGTATTCAACCTTTAGGGAAAGCTTTAGAAAAGAACACCTTAGTAACTTAGTATTCAACCTTTAGGGAAAGCTTAGGCACAATCATGACAACCAAGTTACATGCTAAAAATCTCAAGTTGTAGATAACTTGTGAAAACAAATAATCCGAGATATGATGTCTAATCCTTGTCATTTTATTTGCAACAACATTTCATTCCCTAATGCATTAACTTGGTCAAGTATCTAAACGACATGTTCTCAAGTAATAACATGAAAGTAAGCTTTTTTAATAGCTATGAAAATATTTTAAAACAAAACAACTAAAAGGATTTCAATCAATATTGTGTAATACTAATATCATCTTCAATTTATAGTTAAAAGTAAAAAAAGTCAAAAGAAATGTTAAAATACAATCAAACAATAAAGAGAAGATATCTGGAATGGATATTGCAATTATAAAAAAAATGTTTGCTTGTCCACCGATGTCTTGTCTGGCATTCCTAAAACATTTTCTTGCCCAAAATAACCAATGAGGTGAAAGAATAACAACATTAAAAAGCATAAGAATCCCTACTAGAAACATTTCCAAATTTGACAACTCAGGTGCTTGAAGGATATCCAACAAAAAATGAATCATATCCAAGTCATGCTCTGCATTGTCTTCCCATCCTTTTTCCAATCACATTTCCTGTAACCTGCCCACACCAGAGTCAAGTAATAATCAAACAAAGGCATTGACATTTGTTTTTATCTTTTATATCTATAAGCTTTGAATCTAAAAATATTTTAACAGAAAACAACTATAATACTAATATTATGTTCAAGTTTTGGATGTTGTTTAAATGGATATGATACCAAGTATGTTCATTTTTATAGTTAGAACAAAAAACAAAATCAAAGTAAAAGTTGAAAATACAATCAAACAATAAAGAGAAAAATATCATGGAATGGGGGTTGCAACTATAATTTTTTTTACCTATCCATCAGTTCCTGGAATTCCTAAAATTGCTTGCCCAAAATAACCGTGAGGTGAAATAATCACAAAACTAAAAAAATTAGGAATCCTTCCTAGAAACATTTCCAAAGTCGATGGATCAGGTTCCTGAAGGATCTCCAACAACAAATGAATCATATCCAAGAGATTCTCTGCATTGTCTCCCCATCCTTTTTCCAATCCCATTTCTTGTAATCTTCCCACATCAGAGTCTGGTAACATTCAAATGAAAGGTTTTATATTATTGTAGAAAAAATCGAGATTTATCAAGCATGCTAACTGTATGATAAATATATTCATAAATATTTACAGAAAATAATATTAAAAGCTTTTATATTTTTGTTAAAAAAATGGAGATTCTAAGGCCAATGCAATGAATAACTTCTAGCCAATGTAATTCTCTCTAAGATTGGTAAGAAGAAATTGACTACAAGTGGGAGGTTTTCCATGTGTCATCTTTGGACACTCTTGTCTAAATTATGGGTTGTATTTTAAACATTGGAATTTTGACCTGTGAAGGATGGATTTTGTTGGAAAATGTAACTAGGTTCGGTCTTCACTAACTGTATTTGAGTCATCTTGTAATGTAATTTCCAAAAGGATAAAGAAAATAAATTTTATTATTATTATTGTCACTTATTAAAGCATTGTTTTCATGCTTGGGTCACCATGTTTTAGGTCAAAGTCCCCATTGAGGACTTCTAGGATTTATTCTCAGTCATTTTCCTTTTAAAGAGACCCTTCTTGGGATTTTGAATTATGCAAAAAGGTTAAGTATTGAGTAAAATATAATTTATGTATCCTCCATATCAAGTCGACCTAGAAGAGATCAAGTTAGCCTAAGGACATGAATTTGACCTCCCTTGAAGACTATATAGAGAAGAGAGTTGAATTCAACTGGAGTATCTCTTCTCAAGCATGCTTGATATTTCTAAGGAAGTTAGAGAAGTGTGAAGTGGGTGTAAGGATGCCAAAGGACGCGCAATTTGATTGGAGTCTAAGGAGAAGAAGAAAAATGAAATTTTGGTGGCCCTTTCTCTTTGTTTATTCCCTAGTTTGGGATATCAAAGTCTTCCAAGTTTCACTGATGTCAGAAACTGCTACATAGTCGAAGTTGCTAGAATTGAGATCGATGATCTAGGACGTTGACTTAGTGTGGAGGGAAGGTTTTTTCTTTTTCTAGGGTGAAGATTCTCAAAGAATACTATTGAAAGGAAGATAATTTTGACTAGGTTTTACCCTTGAGGGGGGTTTTTCCCTAGCATAGTGCCTATATCTGGTGTTCATTGTCTTATGTTATTTTTATTTAGTAATTGCTTGATGAACTAAAAGAAAGAAGATATCAAGAAAACATAATAAGAAGTCAAGAACATCACAAGTAATTATCAAGTATAAGAAAATCTTTTTTCCTTTCTAGTTTTCTTATACAGACATTATGCTAGGGAAAAACCCCCCTTAACTCTTCATGGTATTCATTTCTAACCATTATAATTACAATTTAGCGTAATTGATGGCTCCTTGTTTGTTAGAATCTTTGCATTGGCATTTATTTACAAAAATATGTCTTTGTATTGGACTTAGAATCAATACATGAAAACAAAGCCATAAACCTGAATTTTTTTTCAAAAATATATCTTTGAAGGCCTTTCTGATTTTCTAACAGAGCCATAAACCTGAAAATTTTTCAATAATAGGACCTTCTTGGGACAAGCTTAATCCTTACTCCACTCCAAATAAGATTTGCAATATGAAAGCATGCCTTATGAACAGAAAAGGAAAAAGATAATAGTGTTAAGTTTTAATTGACATATTCAAGGCCTTCACATATTCCCCCATGAAAACATAAAAGGAACTAGCAATATAAAACATGCATCCATAATAGCAAAGGTAAAAGAACAACAAATATGCATTCATCCAAAAAATTGCAGTAGTGAAATAACCAAATAGTATATATCTTCTTCCATTAATCATAGGAAGAGCGGTATAAAGCATGCCTTCAAAGTAGAAAAGATAAAAGATAATAGTGCTAAGTGTTAGTTGCCTAAAGCAACGCATTCACAGTTTGCTCCATAACAACATAAAAGGAACAAACAAAATAAAACATGTATCCATAACAACAAAAGGAAAAGGACAACAAATATCCATTCATCCAAAAAAATGCAATAGGAAATTAGTCAAATGGCATATATATTCTTCTATTTATCACATGACAAGAAATATACTTCCATCAATCCAAAAGCCCTTATAGACCAATATTGTCCCTTACCCTATTCAAAAGAATATGGTTTCTAGCTTAAATACTTATCTTTGATGAAGCACATTTGAATCAACACTTAAGCCCACTAATTCAAAATACAATATAAAATCGCTTAATACAAATAAATTATTTCAAAACACAATTTAAAATTGCTTCATACATGTAAGGTATTAATTGCTTAAAGTTCCTCCAACAATAAGGAAAAATACTTGGAACTTTTAGATATTGTTCAGAAAGCAATGGTCATTTCCTTGCATTAGAATGCCAAACTGTGGTGCATACAATTTACCTGGGTGATTCCAGTCCCATTCAGAATTAAAAACATCCACAAGAAGAATAGACCTTTGTAACATTCTGATGGGAAACAACGTGAACCCCTGTAAGAACATATTAGGAACAATAGATGCATCAGACAAGGACCAATTTATCTCCACGACAAGAAACCACAGATAAATTGCTTTCAATGGCAATGTAGCAGAGCCTCGAGTACCATATTGTGGTACATTTATGCAACAAGGACCACCGCATCCTCACAACAGGAAAGCATAGGAAGCTTTCTTTCAACAACAAGCTAATAGAGACTCACATTCCACATTGTTCTATCCATCCATAAAATTACAGTTCATATAGCCTTGTTATGTTAGATAGATTCACAAGTTATAGAAAACATAAGACAGAGAATTGTCCCAAAAAACCAAGAAAAACCCACCATCCTAAACATTTAGGCAGAAATTGCCTCCTAAGTAACTAGGAAAAACACAGTCAATAAGTAACAATAAGGGAAGCCTTGCTTCCACATCGAAGTATATCCAATATTGTGTCCAAGTTATGGAAGGCTCTTTCGAGAAGGGAGGGAACCGCATAAAGAGCCATTGATTTTGGAATTTCAAGAAAGAATGACCAATCTTCACCTAGAGAATTCTTGCCTGTGTCCATCAATTCTACTCATAGTATTTGAGTGAGGTTTGGTTCTTGTCCATCTTACAAGAGAAGGTTGCGAATGGGGGGAATGTGGAACCCCTTAAATATTTGGAGAAGACATAGGTCGCATAATAATAATAGTACTAGTAATAATGAGAAGTCCACCCAATTCCCTTTGTTAAATGGCTCCATAGTAGACCCTATTATGATGGTTATGAAATGCCCCAGTGAGCTGCAACATAATGAAAATGAAAGGCTAGTGTTTTGCCTCTTCGGAACAAATGGAACGTAATAAGGCTCGCCCTTCCGAAAGAATTCACTTTTATGTTGATGAATTATCTCCCAAATCTCTCCAAGAATATGTTGGGGCTCTTGAAGCCCTCTAAATCTCATTTGGTTGGATCACACGCAGATGCTCAGGTTAGGATTGAGAAAGGTGTAGGGAAATGTATAGAGGCATCATGAAAAGCACATTTTGAAATGCAAAAGTGGATTTGGGAAAAGGACTTGAACCTCCCCTCAGAGCATGTTCAAATAATGATTGATATATCCTGTATAATTGTTAGCACAGGTGAGGATGATGAGAAATTTTTCCACCCACATAGCATTGTTATCCCTTCTCCACCATTAAAGACCAAAAGAAAAAGAACACGAGACCCATTCTAGAATAGTTATTATGAGATTGCAAATAGATATGTGGCAAGAATGTGGGAATATATCAATTGTGTCCCTCATCCATGATTAGTGAACTGGGCAAGACTATCTTTTACCCCAATCTCAATCCAACTTTAGATGTTATTTTCATTAATAACCGACTAGATAGATAGCACAGAAAGAAATCAATTAAGTACATCGATATTGATAGGATGCCTCCATAACTCATCAAGCCATACCACTAAAACAACCCCTTCACTCATCATAGATAATTACCACTTACCCCTGACCATAAAACAATATTTTATTTAATCAAACTTAATCAATTTTATCTTAGCTTACTTACTTTACTTATATTTTTTCCCCTCAATTTGCCATGCATCGATGATTTTGCTTCCTTTCCATTACCCTTTCACCGTGAGAGGTTCTGATTGGTCGTTTGAAGGCCTGATATCTTATGAAAGCAATTCCTCATGGGGCTATGTCGATCTCTCGATATCCTCGTATCTTTCAATAAATCCTCTCTCGACTAGGTCCCATCTAACATATAATTTATTCGCTAGCCAACAAAATCTAATGGGTAATCCTCTTCTACCCAATGCATGGTATTAAGACTAATTGAAAACCATCAACATAACTCAATATACTTTGGTATTTTGGTTCCTCTTCCCCTACCCTAATGGGAAATCTTGTAGAATTATTTAATGCACTATTGGACAGTCTAATCCTTCTACTTCAAAGTATGCATTTGTCTAAACATAGTTCAATGATAATCCATCTACAAAATAATTTCACTTGGTTTACCCATCATCTTCATCAAAGTTTGAATCTTCTTAATTGACTTAGTATTAGCTTGCGTAAGGAGAATTTACTCTTCCCCCTTACTGCTCTCCTTCCATCCTTCCTTACTGCTATAGAGCCTTTCCCATTCCTTTGCTTTAGTCTTTTTCTTAGTAGTTAGCTTGACTTTTAATTTTAGATCTCTTTTATTGCAAGTACTTTCCTTTCCCTAGGGAGGACAAGACCTCCACGCCATTTTCAACTTTTCATTTTGAATTTGAACACATCACTTGTGCATATACTTTACACCCTAAATTATTTTCTTGGTTTATGTCCCTAGGCTCAACAAAATAAACAAAAAGGCAAGGTCGCATAACATGCACTTGTAGTAGTGGCATGTCAACCATATTCTTGGGTACTTGACTCAAGAGTATCACACCACATGGCTTCATCTTAAGATGTCTTTGCATCTTTGGATCCTTGCACTACACTAACTATCTTGATAAGGGATAATAGTCCTGTTGAGGTGTGTCAAAAAGGATCTATTGAAGTGAATGATGGAACATTTTAAGATGTTCTTTATGTTCCTTCACTATCAACCAATATCTTATCTATATATTAGATTAAACACTCAGGTGTTGGTAGGTGAGTTGTGTTCACTCCCCATTCTATGGTCACTATTGAGATGACAAATGAAGCTAAAATTGGTTTTTAGAAAACTGATCATCAGTGTGGATTGTACCTCTTCTTAATTTTTTCTACCAAGGCTTTGTCTACTATACTTATCACTCCTTCAAATAAGGTGAATCGATTCTGGCACAGGTTGTTTTCCATCTTAAATTACTAATATTTGCATCAATTCAGCAAGAAGAGCATGGTGATAGGATTAGCATGTTTGCATTTTTATGATGGTGTTTGTGAAGGCTGCATTCTTGGAATGCATCCGAAAGAGAAAATTGACGAAGGCAATGCATGGAGAGCATCTCAAGTTCTATAGCTAGTTCACAGTGATATCATGGGTTCATTTTCGTAGCCTTCGATGAGCAGGACTAAATATGTTTTAGTTTTCGTTGATTATTGTTCAAGAGGCATCTCTAGGTGTACTTTATTCAGAAAAAATGAGATGCTTTTTCTCACTTTCATAACTTCAAATCCTTTTTTTATAAATAGTCTGAAAAATTCAATAAATAACCACACATAGATAATTGGGGGAAGTATATGAACAACAATTTTAAGCAGTTCTTGCTACTACAAGCATTGAATTGTAGAATATTGTTTAGTACACCACTAAGAAGAACGATGTGGTTTAACATACATACATACATACATACATATACTACATACATACATACATACATACATATATATATATATATATATATATATATATATTTTTATATATTACATCTCTTTCCCTTTCTCTACAACTCTGGGTTGAAGTTGTCAACTATGCCTACTACATTCAAAACGGAGTCCTTCAGAAAGCCCTAAAGGAAGTCACTCATTTCGAAGCCTAGAGTAGTAGGAAACTAGGACTTAAGCACTTCATAATGTTTGCTTCACAATCATCGGCTCACATTCTTGTGGAAAAATGCAAGGCCTTTGAACTGCAAAGCCAATCTTTCTTTTTTTCAAATGGTGCAAAGGGTTATTGTCCACTCAATGCTACCACAAATGCACTGATCATTGCAAGAATTTTTTGATTGAAAAATGGATTCTTAAGTCACTCCCATGACACCTCTACTTCATTAGTGATTCCGATTTTCTTTATGAATTTTGATGACACAGTAGTTGTTGATCCACCTATGCTTGTTTTTTATGATGAGGACACTACTTCCTTTTGTTCACATGCTAAGAGTTATGATGAGGATGTTGCTACAAATCCAATAGAATTTGAAGATCCTCTTGTTGCAACACCACAATGGGAATGTCAAACACTATAGGACACATTTGCACTAAGTCAGACTTCTCATTGCTAGTTACATGCTATGTTACGATAAATAGGGCGTAGGAAAGGGAATGCAAAATGGGCACATTCGAGAAAAAGGGATAGAGTGCTTCATAGGGAAGAGGAACATGAACATGCTTCAGATGATAATAAACATGAAATTTTCGTCATTCCCCAAGATGTAACATGCATATAAAATTGATTAGTGATGTAGCCCAATCCCTGCAATATTATGCATGTAAATTGACTAAAAATGTATAAAATAGTGTCAAGACAGGAATGGGAAATGAGAAAGAGGGATATTGGTTACGTTTCTAGCAACATGAGTTATATGCATGCTTTTAGCAGGAAGCCCTGCTGCACTAGAAGAAAAGAACTAGCAACTATGGATATTCAAAAACTAACAGAATAACCTGAACAAGCCAACCTAATCAACCAAAATAAACAAAAAAACGTAGTAACTTTATTATCTAGATCTATTAGAAACCACAATTTGTGTTTCAACTCTCAAATATAAACTAGCTAAGCCTCGGCTGGTTGGTGAGGCTCTACCTCGCCGACTCAAAAGGCATGTAACAAATGGATGATAAGGGGAAAAGCCACATCTAATCAAACCAAAATAGTCGTAGACAAAAATAACTACATTACCTGGATCAATTGTAAATAAAAACAATCTACTCTTCACGTCTCACATATAAACCAACTTGGTCTTAGTTCCATACGGCGCATGGTGATGTTGGTAGAGTATTAAGCGATTCAACAAGGTTCCATATTTTTCATGTCGAAAAGGGATGAGGCTATTTGGGTAGATTTGACAGCCCTCGAACCAGTCACCAAATCCCAAGTAAATCCATGTCAAGCAGTGAAAAACCTAACCTAAGGAAAATTCCACAATAACTATATTGTTTAGATCTGTTGAAGAAAATCTAAACTAACCATTGCTTCAATGCACACAAACATAAATGCCACCAAGTTGGTTTACAAAGGGAAAGTTGATAAGAGTATTACCAATGGTGAGTCTCCGCTATGCCCATTAGGTTAAGATAATGGCTGAATGTCTTGGCTAAAGATGCTGCCTCTTCCAACGTCGTGCTTGAGAATTATAACACAAGCTTCTTCTCAATAAATTCTGTGGCATCCTCGATGCTCGCAATTATCATGTTGCATGCACTCTATGATAGAATTTGTTCTCTCTCTACTATCTCCATAAATTGCTGGCCAACTTCACATTGAAGAACATTGTTTAGAAGACTGCCAAACAGACGAAACTCATCCTCAAAGGCCTAGAATGATATCTCCTCAGCAATATAGTCTATGGTGTCCATCATGACGTCTAACAAGAGTCAAACCCTCGACCTCTGATCATTGAATTAAACTACGCCACAACATACTGAAAGCCTGGAATGAGATCTCCTCAACAATATTGTATGTGGTTTCCATCATGACATCTAACAAGAATTGAACCCTTGACCTATGATCATTGAATTACACTACGCCACAATGTATCGAAGGCCTGGAATGAAATTTTCTCAGCAATATCTTCTGTGGTTTCCATCATGACGTCTAAGAGAGTCAAACCCTAGACCTTTGATCGCTGAAATACACTACGTCACAGTGTATTGAAGGCCTAGAATGAGATCTCCTCAACAGTATCATCTGTTGTGTCCATCATGACATCGAAGGCCTGAAATGAGATCTCCTCAACAATATCATCTGAGGTGTCCATCATGACATCTAACGAGAGTTGTGTCCATCATGACATTGAAGGCCTGAAATGAGATCTCCTCAACAATATCATCTGAGGTGTCCATCATGACATCTAATGAGAGTTGAGCCCTCGACCTCTTATTGTTGAATTACACTACACCACAGCTTACCAAAGGCCTGGAATGAGATCTTCTTAGAAATATCATTGGTCATGTCCATCCTGACATCTAACAAAAGTCCACTATGCCACAGCATACTGAAGGCTGAATTAATTCTTAATTTTTATTCCTCCTCTTGCTTAAGAGGTTATATTTGGTAAAGTTTCTTATAAGAATAATGGTTCCCTTATATTATTTTAATTATTGTCCCAGCCTCACTTTATGGAGTAGGTTAAAATCCAATTATTTATTTATATATTTTTTTTACTTTTTTTTTAGTCAGTCTTAATTATTGTTCTAGATTTGTTTTATATAATTTTTATATATATTTGATTATTTTAATTTAAACTAAAGGCATTAAAAACTTGTTTCTTTAATTTTAATAGTTTAGATTAAATTTAATATAATCAATTTTTTATTTATTTTCATTTATTTTATTATCTAAATAAATTGAAATTCTTTATTTTATTTATTTATATTTATATTTCATTTATTAATTTTTTATATTCTAATTTGACTTATGTCTAATAATTTTCTTATTAGATTAATGTTTCCCTTATCCCTGGTCTCTAATCTATGGGAGTATTGGTATAATCCTTTATTTTTATATTTATAGATATTTTACTTTATCATAGTGTGGTCCAAAGTCATTATTTTTGATGCAGGAGCATCAAGCCCGTTTCCATTTGTAAATATAGAATAAAGAAGCGGTGTGATTATTTTAAGTATTTTGTTATAAAATAGGGAGTTTTAGGCATAAAAGCAATAGATGGGGATAAGGAAGGCTTTTCTATTTTAGAACAGGGAAAAAGATGGGGAAAAGCCTCCAGATGTTTTTTTACCTTGTGTATGCATTGCATGTAGACACTTAGAGTTTTTACTTGGGTGATTCTAGATCATGCTTAGTTTTTATAAATTAGGAATGTTCAGGCATTGAGGATCAGAGTGAGATAGAGTGTGAGGTCTCTGGTTGGGAGCCTTCGGGCAGTTGTAAAGGCCATCAATCCTGCTTAGCTGGCCAACACCGTTTGTAAGTAAACTGGTTTGTTTTAAATCATCTATATACAGATTGGATTTGCATATGAAATATATGATTCTGTGTGTTAGTTCCGGCACAGTATGGCAGTATTCATATTTCTTATTAATCGAATATAGAATTAAGAGATTCACTGTTGGTTAAATATTTTGATGGCTTAAAATCAAGGAGCAGGGTAGTTTTTGGGGTTATAGTGGTTCTCTGTTTTATTTGAATGATTGATGCAACTGCCTACGCAGAAGTTAATTGATCACTCAAGGGCGCACATTATTGAGTTCATCCTTTGGTATCATGTCAGAGGCGGGTTTATAAATATAACTAATGAACGCACTTTTCATTAATTTTATAATAGCTGGTTCATAAAGAATTTGTGTGTATTTTCGTGTGACATATTCATATTTGTTTGTATTGGTAAACCTCAAGACCGTGTATGTGCGTATTTACAGTGATGTGCTCGGCTATTCTTAGAATGGATATATGTGTATAGTTTTGGTAAATAATGAGTTCGGGACCTGCATTATAGGCTTACACAGTATATGAAATACGGTCAACCCCACGCTGTTAGGTTGTTTGGAAGGAGCACGTAGGTTCCGGGTTCCTCTACTATTTTATTGACTGTGCGTATACGTTGAGGGCAGAGTGTGACATATAGATCTTATATGAGGGAGAGGACAAATCAAGCAGTGGGATAGCAGAAACAGTGATAGCACGCAGTGCAGGTGTGGGTGAGAACTACAAGAAAATATGCACATGCGATGGAACTGTAATATGGGATTCCATGAGCAGTGATTTTGTGAAGGCATGACTATAATCTAGGTTGAATCAGGAAATTGTGATGGCCGAAGATTAAGAATCACTGTAATTTATTATAGCCATCTTAGGTATGAGATTATGGGATGAGTTAGAGGGAGAAGAAGAGAGCAGTTCAGTTTCAAGACAACTGGAGTAATCTTGTGTTTGTCTATTAAATTTGATGTGCACATATAAATATTGCATGGAGAGATCGCTTCAGCTCATGGGGATTTAGAGAAGAATTAAGATGATGAATTTGTAATTGTGTGAAGTTTAAAGTTCCTGGGTAATTGCAGGTCCACCCTGCATCAAGTGGTATCAAAGCCTGGCTCTGTTTTCATTGAAGAGTGATTGCTTTGTTTTGTTGAATAATTGAAGTGTATTTTTATTGAAAGGAAGGTCAGAATTTTTTTATGCGATATGCAGCATACACAATTGCAGTGGAGAGGATTGCAGAGAAGACAAGATCCTAAAAGATCTTAAAGGTGAAATTATTTTTTATTTGAAAATTATCAATTGAAGTTTATGGTTGCAAAGGAGTGGCAGTGAACCTGAAGAATCTAATAAGGAATTGGATAGAGAGAACAACTGAAGTGTTCTCAGGAGAGAGTGGGAGATTGCAGAAGCCTAGAAGGAGCAAAGGTGTTGCTCAGGAAGAGGTTCCAGACAGAGAACCCATGCTTACCAAAAGACTAAGTGAGGAGAGCTTAGTGAGGTAAGATTGCGGCTAGGAGGACTAGCTGTTGCAGAGGCTTATTGCAAAGGAGCTCGTGAAAAAAGAACGAGAAGAAGATGACTACTAATAGTCATAGCAGAGGTTCAGGAAAAAGCCACAGTAGACGACATAAGAAAGAGGATGCCAAGATAAATGGGACTGTAAATGATGATGTGATGCTTCAACAATGCTACAAAGAAATTGCACTGCTGGAATACTAGTTGGAGAATCCAGGATATGACAGGGAAGTTTTCATGAAGGATAGTCATGAAGCAGAAGATGGTAAGAAGGCGAGACTAGCTGACAGTCCCCTGGTGAATACAAATCAGCGTGCTGAATTATTGCGAGAGAAAGCTGAGGAGAAAGCCAATGAAAATTTTTTGAGTCCGGAAAAAGACTTGAAGCTGCAGAGAGAGAAGTTGGTGACTGAATCGACAAATAAGACCAGTGGGTCTTGTGATTTTAATGCTAACAATTTGATTGTGTTTACAAGTGATGAGCCAAAGGATGTTGCAGAGGGACAGGAAGCTTGGGAGGCAGCAACATCTATGGCAACAGCGAAAGCAGCTTCTATGGCGGCCGCTGAATTAACAAAAATTGGGAACAGCAACAACAAGCTGGACATAGAAATTGAAGAAATATGGCACCTGATGATGCAGCAATCAAATTGGAGGAAAATAGAAATAGCAGCAAGCAAGATCAATCAGAACTTGAACCTGATTGACAAAAAGAAGAAGATGGAGGAAAGGACAACAGAAATGCAGCGGCAGCAAAGGAATAAAGCATTTGGGCAGTTGCAGAACAAAGTATGGGATCCAGGCACATGATCAGGAGATCATGATTAGTTTTAAGGTTGGGCGTATGATGCAGGAGCATCAAGCCCGTTTCCATTTGTAAATATAGAATAAATAAGGGGTGTGATTATTTTAAGTATTTTGTTATAAAATAGGGAGTTTTAGGCATAAAAGCAATAGATGGGGATAAGGAAGGCTTTTCTATTTTAGAACAGGGAAAAAGATGGGAAAAAGCCTCCAGATGTTTTTTTACCTTGTGTATGCATTGCATGTAGACACTTAGAGCTTTTACTTGGGTGATTCTAGATCATGCTTAGTTTTTATAAATTAGGAATGTTGAGGCATTGAGGATCAGAGATCAGAGAGAGAGAGAGAGAATGAGTGAGTATGAAGAATAAGAGGCCATGAATAGGCCATGATTTCTCTTGTAAATATTTTATTTCTTAATTAATTATTCTCATATATTTTTATGTGCATATGGTTGGTGTGATCCTCAATTAGTTTTATTGTTTTTATTGAAGACCTATGGTTAGAATGCTGTATGAAATTTTGGCATCAAAGATCGGGTGAGAGATGATATGCATGTTTATGAGCAGAGAGTTTAAAGATCCTGGTTTTGCAAGCCTAGCTTGCATCAAGTGGTATTAGAGCCTGGCTCTGTTTTCATTGAAGAGTGATTTCTTTGTTTTGTTGAAGAATTGAAGTGTATTTTTTATTGAAAGGAAGATCAGAAATTTTTTTATCTGATATGCAACATACATAATTGCAGTGGAGAGGATTGCAGAGAAGACAAGATCAGGCAAGATCTTAAAAGTGATATTGTTTTTCTGATTTGGAATTTGTAAACGAAGTTTATGGTTGCAGAGAAGGTGGCAGTGAACCTGAAGAATCCAATAAGGAATTGGATAGAGAGGACAACTGAAGTGTTCTCAGGAGAGCGTGGGAGACTGCAGAAGCCTAGAGGGAGCAAAGGTGTTGCTCAGGAAGAGGTTCCAGACGGAGAACCCGTGCTTACCAAAAGACTAAGTGAGGAGAGCTTAGTGAGGTAAGATTGTAGCCAGGAGGACTAGCTGTTGCAGAGGCTTGTTGCAAAGGAGCTCGTGAAGAAAGAACAAGAAGAAGATGACTACTAATAGTCATAGCAGAGGTTCAGGAAAAAGCCACAGTAGAGGACATAAAAAAGAGGATGCCAAGATAAATGGCAAGAAGATGAGTCAAGAGGAAGTTGAAATGGAACGAGGAGAATTTCTGAGAGATAGTGAAGATGAAGACTTGAAGACTGAAACTTCAAGTAAGGACAAGGGGCCACATGGTTTTAAAACTGACAAGTTGTGCATGAATGCAGGGACTGTGAATGATGATGTGATGCTTCAACAATGCTACAAAGAAATTGCACTGTTGGAATACTGGTTGGAGAATCCAGGATATGACAGGGAAGTTTTCATGAAGGATAGTCATGAAGTAGAAGCAGAAGATGGTAAGAAGGCAAAACTAGCTGACAGTCTCCTAGTGAATACAAATTAGCATGCTGAAATATTGCCAGAGAAAGCTGAGGAGAAAGCGAGTGAAAATTTTTTGGATCCTGAAAAAGACTTGGAGCTGCAGAAAAAGAAATTAGTGACTGAAGCGACAAATGAGACCAGTGGGTCTTATGATTTTAATGCTAACAATTTGATTGTGTTTACAGGTGATCAGCCAAAGTATGTTGCAGAGGGACAGGAAGTTTGGGAGGTAGCAACATCTATGACGGCAGCTGAATTAACAAAAACTGGGAATAGCAATAGCAAGCTGGACATAGAAATTGAAGAAATATGGCATCTGATGATGCAGCAATCAAATTGGAGGAAAATAGAAATAGCCGCAAGCAAGATCAATCAGAACTTGAACCTGATTGACATAAAGAAGAAGATGGAGGAAAGGACAACAGAAATGCAGCGGCAGCAAAGGAATAAAGCATTTGGATGGTTGCAGAACAAAGTATGGGATCCAAGCACATGATCAGGAGATCATGATTAGTTTAAAGGTTGGGTGTATGATGCAGGAGCATCAAGCCCGTTTCCATTTGTAAATATAGAATAAAGAAGCGGTGTGATTATTTTAAGTATTTTGTTATAAAATAGGGAGTGTTTTTAAGCATAAAAGCAATAGATGGGGATAAGGAAGGCTTTTCTATTTTAGAACAGGGAAAAAGATGGGAAAAAGCCTCCAGATGCTTTTTACCCTGTGTATGCATTGCATGTAGACACTTAGAGATTTTAGTTGGGTGATTCTAGATCATGCTTAGTTTTTATAAATTAGGAATGCTGAAGCATTGAGGATCAGAGAGAGAGAGAAGGAGTGAGAATGAAGAATGAGAGGCCATGAATAGGCCATGAATTCTCTTGTAAATATTTTATTTTTTTTTGAATATTATGTGCATTCTTGTTGTGTGGATTTTCAGTTTTATATATTGTGTAAGGCCCTATGGTTAGTTTTAAGCTTATATGCATGAGTGAAGAAAGATCCTGGTTTGCAGGCTGGCAGCCCTGCATCAAGCGCCCAACCTTACCACTTGATGCAGGGTCAACCCGGTCTCTGGCTCTAATGTCAGTCTTCCCAATTTGATTGAAATATGTTTGACATCCGCCTGGCTGTCCCTTGTAAGGCCTTCTAGATCATCAGTCATTTACTGAATAACTCATTTACTGTGTAAATGATACAAGTAACCCTTCCGCTGGCAGCAATTTAATATCTACTCACCGTTCTCAAGAATGAAAACAAAGTATATGAGCTTGGGTGCACAGAACTTCTTGAAAGCACACACATTTGAATATTATGACCGTACACCATATAAGTGGTGAGCGCACAGCATTATTAGAACCTTTGTAATGTTACACAATACACAAATACATGAATTATGCGTACATGCACAGCTTGTTAATGAACACACAACTCACACCCTTTAGCATTAACAGATAACCACTATCGAAATTATAATGATAGCGTATTGGAATTGTTGTTGGACAGCCGCACTGTACACGGTTCTTTTAACTTCCACGGTATACGTTATTAACACAACGTCCCAATAGAAATGCCACAAGCATACATATCATAAAACAACACACATATCATAATATTTTTTTTCTGAATATTATGTGCATTCTTGTTGTGTGGATTTTCAGTTTTGTATATTGTGTAAGGCCCTATGGTTAGTTTTAAGCTTATATGCATGAGTGAAGAAAGATCCTGGTTATTGCAGGTTACCCCTGCATCAAGTGGTATCAGAGGGGGAAGAGTTTCCTTTGAACGTTTAAGTGGTTTTTTTTTAATGGCATGTGATGATTTTTGGGACTGATAGGTATTGATTTACAGGAATAGTGAAGAAATCTCAGCGGAAAGAAAGAGAAGTGAATGTGGCAGAACCTGAAGATTCAACAGAGGTTGAATAAAGTTGCAGATGGGAGAAGCCTACAGGAGCAGTGGAGGATGCTCAAAAGGTTCCAACAGAGGACCAATGATTACCAAAAGACCAGATCTGGAGGGAAGGATTGGTGAGGTAAGTGGCAGCAAGAGAGCTTGCTGTGGTAGAGGCTTCATGAAACGCATAGGTGAAGAACTTATGGCAATGGAGAAGACTACTAAAAGTCATAAAGAAGAAAGCACAGGTTCAAAAAGAAGCCACAGAGGTGAGATGACTGTTGGAGTTCGAGAAAGAAAGATTGCAGAAATAAAGGCACAGTTACAAGCACTGGAAGAACGGTTGCAGGAGCAGGAAAAGAAGAAAGGAAAATATAATGAAAATGAGAATTTCGGGTTGCCCAAAATCCCAATTTGTTTAAAAATATTGATCCTGGAGCCTGTTTCATAAATATTTTTGGCACGCCTCTCCCTCTCTGATGAGCTGAGAGCTTGCTGCCACTTTTATTTATATTAATAATGGATACATGCATAGGAATAGATCAGGCTTATAAAAAGCAGGCTTTTCCTTTTTTTTTACAGAGGGATTTAAAGCTTGAAGCTTTATCCTAATTTTAACTGGAAAATCATAGCAATCCTATCCCAATTCTAACAAAATACTAAAATTATCACACCCCTTCTTTATTCCATATTTACAGATGAAGAGGGTCTTGATGCTCTTGCATCAGACTCCCAAGGTTGAAAATGATCATGATCTCCTGATCATGTGGTTTGTGGTCGTGATCTTCCTGGATCCCATACTTTGTTTTGCAACCGTCCAAATGCTTTATTCCTTTGCTGCCGCTGCATTCCTGTTGTCCTTTCCTCCATCTTCTTCTTTCTGTTAATCAGGTTCAAGTTCTGATTGATCTTGCTTGCTGCTATTTCTATTTTCCTCCAATTTTATTGCTGCATCATCAGCTGCCATATTTCTTCAATTTCTATGTCGAGCTTGCTCTTGTTGTTCCCAATTTTTGTTAATTCAGCTGCTGCCATAGATGTTGCTGCCTCCCAAGCTTCCTGTCCCTCTGCAACATCCTTTGGCTCATCACCTGTAAACACAATCAAATTGTTAGCATTAAAATCACAAGACCCACTGGTCTTATTTGCCAATTCAGTCACCAACTTTTCTCTCTGCAGCTTCAAGTCTTTTTCCGGACTCAAAAAAATTTCATTGGCTTCCTCCTCAGCTTTCTCTGGCAATAATTCAGCATGCTTATTTGTATTTACCATGAGACTGTCAACTAGTCTCGCCTTCTTACCATCTTCTGCTTCTGCTTCATGACTATCCTTCATGAAAACTTCCCTGTCATATCTTGGATTCTCCAACCAGTATTCCAACAATGCAATTTCCTTGTAGCATTGTTGCAGCATCACATCATCATTTACAGTCCCATTTATCTTGGCATCCTCTTTCTTATGTCCTCTACTGTGGCTTTTTCCTAAACCTCTGCTATGACTACTAGTAGTCATCTTCTTCTCATTCTTTCTTCACGAGCTCCTTTGCAACAAGCCTCTGCAACAGCTAGTCCTCCTAGCTGCAGTCTTACCTCACTAAGCTCTCCTCACTTAGTCTTTTGGTAAGCACAGGTCCTCCGTCTGTAACCTCTTCCTGAGCAACACCATTGCTCCTTCTAGGCTTCTGCAATCTCCCACTCTCTCCTGAGAACACTTCAGTTGTCCTCTCTATGCAATTCCTTATTGGATTCTTCAGGTTCACTGCCACTTCTCTGCAACCATAAACTTCAATTCATAAACTTCAAATCAAAAAATCATCTCACCTTTAAGATCTTGCCTGATCTTGTCTTCTTTCCACTGCTGCAATCATGTTCACTTGTGCATGCTGCATATCAGATAAAAAAATTCTGATCTTCCTTTCACTTCAATTCTTCAACAAAACAAAGCAATCACTCTTCAACAAAACAAAGCAATCGCTCTGATACCACTTGATGCAGGGCTGCCAGCCTGCAAACCAGGATCTTTCTTCACTCATGCATATAAGCTTAAAACTAACCATAGGGCCTTACACAATATATAAAACTAAAAATCCACACAACAAGAATGCACATAATATTCAGAAAAAAATAAAATATTTACAAGAGAATTCATGGCCTGTTCATGGCCTCTCATTCTTCATTCTCACTCCTTCTCTCTCTATATGATCCTCAATGCCTCAGCATTCCTAATTTATAAAAACTAAGCATGATCTAAAATCACCCAACTAAAAGCTCTAAGTGTCTACATGCAATGCATACACAGGGTAAAAAGCATCTGGAGGCTTTTTCCCGACTTTTTCCCTGTTCTAAAATAGAAAAGCCTTCCTTATCCCCATCTATTGCTTTTATGCCTAAAAACACTTCCTATTTTATTAAAAATAACAAAATATTTAAAATAATCACACCCCCCTTTTTATTCCATATTTACAAATGAAGAGGGTCTTGATGCTCCTGCATCATCTCTTCTCTACACTTGTGTTCATTCACATGTTAGAAGAACCCTTCCCTGTGGATCCATATTGAGTGGTATGAGATGAGGAACATATTTTGATTGACAGTATATGAGAAAATAAACTAAGTTACAGTGATGGACAAAAAGTTTCCAAATAAAAAAATTATCTAGTTGCCATGTAATGTTATTAGTTAATTATCATAATCAGAACTTGTTTAGTTATTCTAAGGATGAATCCTAGAATGATTTCATCTACAAAATTATCATTATCATGGACCAATATTAGATCCAAATCATTGATATTGCTTCTCTAATACTTCCTCTCAAAATAAAGGAAGTAAAAGGTAGTTTCATATATGACAACAATTTCCCTACTTGTAATTATGATTAAGAAAAATTGATGCTCTAGAAATCATTGCTAATTCACCTTATGTATCCTTTTTGGTTATTTGTCAATATAAACAATTCTAAAATATCTCTTTCTAAAATAGGGATAATAGAATGAATTCTACTTGGATCCATTATAATTTTGTTGGCAAGAATATAAGACAAAGTATAGAGGTGCACAAACTTAGGAAAATGATGAGTAAGAGTAATGACTAACTATGCTAAATCATTACACAAGATAGGAATATCACCTATTCTTTCATCAAACCTAGAGAAAGCTTTAATTATCAATTATTCATACAAACCCACTCATAACCTTATTTGAACTATATCATGGTATTTAAGAATAAAAAATTTACAATTAATTTTTTCTATATTATGGGGCTTTTGACTTGTTTTCTTTTTTGGGGCTACTTTTCCTTTTTCTATTAGTGTATAGACTCAAAACTTAATTGAGAAACCTTTGCTCTAGTAATTTTTTTTTGAAATATAAGTCTTATTATAATTTAAATTTCTTATAATAGTTTGGAAAGTTTACGTGGAAATTTGCTTAGTGAGTGTGAGTATGTACAACTAGCTCATGAAAGTAACACTACTTTTACATTCTCTTTTGCAAAAGTTGATAAAACTACACAAAAGAATGTGAAAAATGTGGTATCCATGGTAAACAAAACCATTAAGAATTATCAAGTTAAAGTTTGAATCATCACAAAATGTAATATTCTAACCCATTATGAATCAAAATGTGATGTGGCAAATTGTGGTATGATATAAAATCATTATATCAACCTCTTTTTGTTCTTTTAACAATCATGATTACAAATTGTAGGTTCAATTTAGATTTAGTTTATTTTTTTTACAATCATAGTTTATTAGATAACTCAAATAAATCCCTAGCATATTTCTAAAGAATTTTAAAAATTATACATGGTCTTTTATTATAATGGTGAGGGCTCAATAAAGTCCTACTTTATAATTATGCTCATATCTACTTACTATACCCATTGTACCATCCCCATACTTTTTCATTTCATGGGTGCAAACACACCCCCTCATTGCACTAAAACATATATGAGGCACCTTAAAAGTAATAATAATTTTAGATATGAATCATTATTCCCCTCCTAAGCATAATTAAGAGCTTATGGGCTAAATGCACCCAATGGATGAAAATTTTGCTTATATCCACAATGGATTGCCAAATGTTCCTAGTAGTTTGATAAATGTGATTATAGCTTATGGGCGAAATGCACCCAAGGGATGAAAACTCTGCTTATATTCACAATGGATTATCAAATGTTCCTCCTAATTTGGTAGATGTGATCATTGCAAATAGTCAAATCGATGTCACAATGTTGGCAAAGATCAACATAATTGAATTTTTCACTAACATTGAAACATCAAAATTTAATAACTATTTTGTAAATACCAAATATAATATTCATTTGAAATTAACATTATTTCTATGGCGTAAGAAGTAGGCTAATTTAATTTTCACGTTAACTGGAATATAAAATTACATTACAATGATAAGAACAACTATGTTGACATCAATACCTAAAAATGTGGGCTTCCCTTATAGTAAACTCAACTTAATTTTTCATGACTCGATTTATCATGATAGATTGAAGCATATCAAGGCAAATCGCCATTTCTTTAAGAGATAGGTGAAGGCAACGACAGTGAAATGCGTTTATTTCTGAAATATTGAGGAGATGTCATTGTATTCATCGAACCTAGACAGACTTTTCTAAGATGTAAATGCCTTCATCAAACCTAAATAGACTTTTCAGAGATGTCAATCTCTTCATCAAATGTAAACAGAGTTCGAAAATACGATAAATATTTATTCGTTTAAGGGGGAAGGGATGGGATGTTAAGACAATATAATTTAAGAAGCATCATTGACATCATTTTATTCTTTACATTCTGACTACAGTAATTGATTCCTAGTTGCAAGAGTTTGCATGTGATGCATTGATACTATGTTTATATGTTATCAATTTTCTCCCTCTTTAATAGTTCTCGTCTCTGCTGCGTAGCATTTATGAGAGCATAAACAACTAGCATACATGGTTGTTATTTAATGATATGTTTCCATAATGTTGTAGATATTGGGTATATGAAACTAAAGCACTAGATATTGTTGTTAATTAGTATATAATTTTTCCGGTGCCGATAGATGAAAAGAAAATATGCAAAAGGGAAATTCTGTTCAGAGTCTTGCGAGATATTGACATACATACATACGAAAAAACAAAAACGAGTTTAACAAACATATATATGCGCATGGATGTAACTGCCAATTAATTTTTGGAAACATAAAAGAGAAATTAATGTTAGGGTGGACTTGCACATTCAACATATGGTATCTACAATACGTTGTCGATCATATATATTTCGCTTTAGTGAGGAAAAAAATTTCAAAATAAAACTTGTCAAATTCGGAGAATTCGCACAGACAGATGCAAATATAACCAGTAGTTATTAATAATGAAGATCTATTTAAAACATTCACAAGGTAAAGGGATAAGGTAACCAAATTTTTATTTTAATTTAGACGATAAGATCTGAATAAAATTTCCATATATACATGCCTTCAGAGCTACCTACCTACCTCATTTTTATAATATTTGGTGGATCTACATAGAAGTAGTACATATTATCTGCCGGATGAATACACAGGGCTTGTAATAACATTCACAGAGTGGGCGGTTTATTACAGGGCGCAGCCATAGCTGGCCACAAGATTATTCCATGGAGCAGTAGATCCGTGAACATTTTCATAATATGTGTCATATAATGAAGGCGTAGCAGCCGAGAATGCCTGTCCACGCATCTCTGAACTAGAAATCCGCCTCTGAATAAACAAGCAGATGGCGCGAGCAAAAGTTGAGAGGTCCTTAACCATTAAGGGTATGTTTCTGCTCGAGGGTACCAATAACGCGCCCGAGGAGAGGAGGTCCAGCACGCCTCCCATATTAAAAATGATATATTTCTGATGAGAAAAGCACCGGCTTGAATCCTTCGGAAATAAGTTGCTGAAATTGGAAGCAGGTGCAAGAAGGCCCCAAAATCCCTTAAACAAACCGACTGTCGCTTCTTCAAGGTGCGCCCCTTAACTACCGTTAGGGTCTAGTTTTTATAGTATCCATGCGCCTGTGCTATCTTTTTCGCTTATTACTTCGAGATACTGCAAGAAACTTTAAAGAAAAACAATACCATGATAAAATATTGCCACCACCACACGCAAAGCCCCCACATTGTTAAAGTCTAGATTCCTTTGTTGAAGAATACCATCGTTCTGACACGCAAAACCCCACATAGCCTCGTACGTGCCCTATTTCCATTGATTCTTTATCATAGAAAACTAAACGTTCATTGGCCTTCTGTTTGACTTTACACAATTCAATGTAGAAGATAAGAAAATTAGACATGACATGATTTAACAAGTTTCCTTTGATTGTATTGTAAGATAAGAAAATGAAACCGGACATGGTTTTACAAGTTTCCTTTGACTCTATTGCAAGTTAACGATCGTTAATTGTTCAAGCGGTTGAAATTCACATCGGGCTACATTTAGTATTTCTTCCAGATACGAGACGACACCGTACAGTTTTTTGGGGGACATTATCCAAATTTAATTCATTCCCATAGCCCCACGTTAGCCCCACGTTGAAGACTTCAGGATTTCTTTCTCTGGTTTCAGGGGACTGTACAACAATAAAAAGACTTTTTTACAAATGTAATCCATTGCAATTTTTAATTTTTTTTTATAACTATTATATGCTCATGATTACGGAAAAGAATTCTGTATGTTTATGGATGTTCGATACTATTTATATTAGCTTAAATTTATTTTAATTTTCCTATCTTATTATAAATATGTATATATAGAGATAAGAAATTTGTAATTAAAAAAAATATTATTATTTTTTTAAATTAATAAATTTAATCTATTTTATTCCTAACAAGTTTTGATTTTATATATATGATGATTATTTATGTTCATTCATAAGGTTTATTGGATTTTAAGAAAAGAAATTAGTTGAGATATTTTTAAATATTATTTCTATAATCAAATAGAAGGTAGAGGAGTGTTAATGATCACTATAATTATCCCTGTTGAAATGCCAAGAAGGTTGGAAGTCTTGCAAATGTTTTAGAAATGAGAACGAATGTGCATAAATGCCGGACAATCCAAGAGAAAGTACTTTTCATATTCAATTATCTTAGTGTCACATAGCTCACACATTCTTTCTTCCAAGGGTGTTTTAGGGATAGACCAATGCCCTGTTTCACTTCAAAGCTCTTGGGAGTTAGTTCTTATCTCCACAATGCTCATTATCTTCTTAGAACTAGTCAAGACAAAGAGGTAATTTTTGTTAGCTAAAATGGGGTTGATCACCTCATAGTACATTCACTTCCTTTTTCCATCAAGCTCCTTATCATCCCACAATTTGTCCTTAAATTTGAAAGTGGTAGTATTCTTAATGTTATCTCTCCAATATGATCTCTTCCTTTACACCCCAATAGTTGAGCCATGCCTGAGGATCCTTGTGCCAGCCTTACTTGCATTGGAGGTGGAGGATTTGGCTAGAGATGGAAGCAATTTTGGGAACCTCTTTGTTTCCATGTTTCAAAGCTTCATTTTATACATGGGGATAACAAAACATAGTTACACATTGAATGGTGGAAAGGCTAGTTTTAGTCAAGAGAATAGGATAGTGAGTATTACCTTTAATCATCAGGTTTTATGTTATAAATTGCTTTTGGATCATCTCAATCTTCCTCCACGATTCTCTAAATATAATGCAACCCCAAACTTCACATTTGTATAAAATCATGGGGGTGACAAGAGTCTCCAAGAGGAACTCTTTTTACTCCAAACCCAGAGATCATTTATCTTACAGTTGTTTTTTAGCTCATAATAAGCTTTCCAGCCACCAATGATTTTTTTCTCAATGATCTAATTCAAATTGAGCTGATGATTAATGTCAATACCTAAGTATTTGTGTGAAGAAACTTTCTCCAAAATTTTTATTGTAGGTGAAATTATCATGGTCAATACTTTTGGACTTAATTATCATGATTTTAATCTTGTCGGTATTAATAGTCATACCTGTCGTAGAGCAATAATCATGGAGGATATTAGGTTGTTTTTCAAGATGCTCAGGGCCTCTGGCCAAAAGAACAACGTCATCAGCGTAAAGGAGAAGAGTAATGACCATACCGACGAGCTTTGTGCCAGTGCATCCTACAGCTTCCAAACCGGTTTCAACCTTATCAATGTAAATGCCAAAAAGTGTAGGGGATCAGGGACACCCTCACTTTAAGTAGATATTGCATTTTATTTCTTTAGACCATCCTTTAATGCTCATAAGCTTGGCAACAACATTCTCATAAATATGAATCACAACCAACGTCAACTCAAGATGGACCATTATCTCTTCGAGTCTTTGCTATAGCTTATCTCTAGGCACCGTCTCGAAGTATTTCTTAAACTCTACAAAACAACAGAATAGATCAAACTTATTATTGTGGCCTTCCTCGACGATGATCTTAAGAGTGACAAGATGCTCAATACTTGAGTAGTGTCTTCTAAAGCCAACATTCCCTTTAGCCCATTTTCCGTGGTTTTCAAGCCATACACTAATCATTTTTCGCAGAATGTGCCCATAAAGTTTGACTGAGATGTTGCTAATCATAAAGGTCCAATAGTTAGGGGGAATATTTCTATCCACAATTTTAAAGATAGTCATAAGGAGTCTTTCTATCCAAGGCTTAGGGAAGTCATGTGTTACTTCCAGATTGAGAAGTTTGTGAATATGCGGGATGAGGATAGACCTTCCCATTTTGAAAATTACAAAAATTTTGGCTTCGTAGCACTCAATATCCCTCGTTTTGCCATTATCGAGTTTCTTACTGTCGAACTCCACATCGTCAAAAGGGAAAATATTCTCCTTTATAGGAGTATTTATCAATTTTTTCATGGTGTCCAGAGAGTCATAGAGATTCTTAAGATAATCATCCAAATTATTCAAGGGGATTGTATTCTTTTCTTTTCTTTTCTTTTATGAACAAATTTATTCCTCCAAAACTTGTTGGGATCAATTTTAGAAAGGTGGAGAAGACGCTCTTGCCTCTTATCAATATTGGATCGCTTCATCTTTTTTATAAGAGCTTTGTACATATTTATTTTCTAAAGCTTTGCAGTTTCGTTAGGAGCATCCCTCATTTCTTTTCGAGTAATTTTACGGTCATTATGTTATGAAACCAGCTCACAAAATAGAAGAAAATATAGAGCAACGACTTCAAAATCAACCTCTTCAACGACGAAACCTTCTTTACATTACACAAATGAACAATTCTTGGTTGATACAAATGAGAAGACCTCCTTTCTATATATAGGAGTCTAAGGGGTCACAATATAGTCAAAGACAACATAACAATAATAATGTAAGGGTGCAATAATAATAATATTAGGCTTATATGGGGCACAATAATAACAATATGGGGACAACATGGGCACAACAATAACAATAAGGGGCTACAATGACAATAATAATAAGGGTATACATTGTTATTATAGGGACCTATCATTCCCCTCTCCTTCAGAAAAGTGTTGTCCTCGATGGTTGAGTAGTTTTGAATGCTTCTGTATAAAATTCTCATCGTCCCATGTGGAATCTTCAGCAGGTAAGTTATTCCACTTGATTAGATACTCTAAAATTGACTGATTTCGTAGCAGTCGAGTTCTTGTTTCTGTGACTTCTTTAGGTTCCAATATGATTTTTCCTTCCTTGTCAAGTTTTGGCAATATTGTTTGAATTGGGAGCTTGTCACCTACAACCTTCTTTAAGCATGAAACATAGAAAAATAGGTGCACTTGAGAAGTTGTAGGAAGCTTCAATTTGTATGCCATAGTACCAATGTTTTGCAACACCTTGTACGAACTATAATACTTTGGTGATAATTTATTATCCTCCGTAGCTTGTGTTAGTCCTTAAAATCTCGTAGGCTAAAAAGGAAATCAAGAAGGGTGACCTCAAACCACTTTAACTCAATAGCTAGCCCTACTGAGCATGAGAGGGATTTCTCTTAGTCTCTTATCAGTGATGTGACTTTAAAACAAATGGATTTGATACTAGATATGAATATTTGTTTGTTTGTTTGTGAAAATTTGGTTTTTTAAGGATTTACGGAACTTAGGGTTTGGAGCCACAAGTAGGTTTAGGTTGTGGGAATGCAGAAGCAAACATAAGAAGGAGCTAGATATTAGTAGCCATGTTGTAATTTGAGTATTTGTCTATGTAGTATAGAGGATATAGCATGGAAGAAACTAATGAGAATAAATAAATAGGATTTCATTAGCTTAGGAAGACAAAACACATAACTATGAAAACCATATAAGAGAGCTTGAAAAAAAATAATTTTGAGTTTATCACAAGGCATTCTTAGAAAGAAGAGATATAATGTAGATAAATATTTTTAGACCATGAGAAAACAAAAAGAATGAAGTACAAGCACCATGAACTCACTCGGCTAGAGTTCCTTGAAAATAGCTACAACCTATCTTTCTATTAGCTCAAAAATGATTACATGCAAGCCCCCTTCACAAAAAGTTCAACTCTCTTCTCCTGAAGTGAAATGATAGATATACACTCTCCTAAATCACTTTCCCACGTTCAAGAGTCGAATTATTTGGTGGAGGAACTGACTCCAAGATTCTCTCAACCAAGAGGTGAGAGTGAGCCGGTGAAACTCAAACACTTCATGGAGAGTTTGTTTAGGAATTTGCTTCTTTTATGAGGCCTAATAAACATCAAAGATGACCTATGATGTACATTTATTCATGCCTATGTCACCTACCTTCGAAACTAGTGCCATTACATGGATAATCTTGATTTTGACTAAGTCAAACTAGAAATTTACACAGTGAATTTTACAATTTGAAAAACAAAAAATTACAGAAGTGCAACACCAACTTTGAGCTACTTTTCATGTGCCTTCTAGGGGTCAAAATGAAAATATGAGAGAACAGTCAACTAGCCCATCCAGTCTAGTTTCCATAACAGCTTCAGTTTCGAATTTTGGAGCATGGGAAGACCTTCAAAAATCCATTCTCCCAAGGTCACTCTAGAAGCGCAACGCGTGTCAAAAAATGGTCCACAATGCTAGTTTTTTGCCACTTTTTATTCCCTTTTCTCCAAAACTTAGCCACCTCTGCAAAATTTGGGCAAATGGGTTTTTAGAGGATGAAAAGACCTTTCCAAAAATGTAGACCTTTCCTGAAATTGAGGTCTGAGGAAAAAGTGCAACTCTAAGGCAATTCGCTTCTGGAGTAGTTGAATTTCTGAACTTAGACCAAAATTTCTCAAAAAACTCAAAATGCTCAGAATTTGGTCAAAATTGGAGAGGTGTAAAAGTAGTTTTTTTATAGCTTCATGGGTGCTTCAGCAAGCATCTCCAAATTTCCCTCATCCTTTTGGTCTTTTCTGGCCTCCTTGAGCTTGTTTTCAAGTTGTTTTACCTTGACATTGGCGATCATGTTTTGAGCTTGATAGTGGTGCACCGTGTGTCTGAGCATCTAATTGCCTATGTTTGCATTCTCAAGGAACTTCTCCAAGTGTTCATTCACCCCATTAAGCCAATATTCCTTATCTTGATGAACCCTTAGGGTGATCCTGTCTTCTAGGTCAAGATCCTCATTTAGTAGAATTTGTTCTTGTTCCTCTTGCAAAGATTTCTTGAGGCCTCTTGTTCTTGTTCTTTTCCTTTCTCCTCTCTCCTCTCATGCTTCAGGCTCACTTGATGTCATGATATCCTTACCTTTTCCAACTTGCTACATTAACTTAGCTTTATCCTTTTCTAGGATCAACTCCTTTGCTGTGAGTTGACCATTTTCCTGTTGAGGGAATGATATAACATACTTCACCCTTTCCAAATTGATCGTTAGATCCTTGATTTGGTAGTCCTTATCCTTGATAGTTTGTCTCATGTTCGTGGTCTGATCCTCTTTCTCTGGATGAATTAGTTCAAACTCATGCACAACTGTGTCTTTATCCTTTGTTGCTGATTTCTACTTTGTCGATAAAGAAGGCTTGGCCCCTTTCTCTTTAGTCCCCTCAGTTTTGGATAGTTGAGTTTTCTCCACTGTTTTCTAGATGACTCCACTGCTGTTTATTGTTTTGGCGCACTAGGAGACTGAGATGATGCATTCTTCTCATGCCATTCCAAGGCTACTTTCAAAAAGGCTTCCCAAGTCATACCTCTCTCTACCAGCTCGTGAAGGACAATGGTTTTCATGAGACTATGACGAAACAAGCTTGGGGAGTGCCCTTTGTCCTTTAGTTGTATGTTTTCAGACATTTTGGAAATGCTCTTGAATAGATAATTACACATGTTGAGTGGCTTTTGAGAGGTGAAATGCATCAGGAGGCAGATGTGATAGGCATACAACCTTGAGAATCTACCTTCATAAGTGAAGAACCTCATTACAGTTTTCATTAAAGGGGCATATTTCTCCAATAAATATCTAAAAGGAAAGAGGTGAGTATGTGAGTCTCTGTATGACCTCTTCGAAAAATTCTTGTAGTTTTCAAGATCTAGGTTCATTCCTTTGAACCTATGTTCCCCATTGTCTGGTAACCCAGTTGCTATTGATATGGAGGAAACTAAGAAATTGAACTCAATACCAGCAATGAAAACAGTTTCTCCTTTCAGTTGTGTTGCTACCCAATCTGTTAGTTACTCATGAAATCCTGCCTCACTCACCCTTTTGCAAAATTCCAAGCATTGTTTGATGAAAGGATAGGAGTTTATTGTGTTGCAGTCTGATGGTTCATATTTGAGGATCCTCCCTCCTTTATGTTGTCTCTTTCTTTCTGGCAAAGATTTTGCCTACATGATGAGACAAAGCCTTAGCAGTAGGAAGAGAAAATAAGATGTGAGGTGTGAATGGAAATGAAGTAATATGTAGGTGATTTTTGATAAAATTATGGGAGGGGTCTTGGGAAAGGTGAGATGACTTTGAAAGTTGATGAAAAATGAGTAGAGAAACAGTGGAAATATGGTTTTCTTGCAAGTGGGAATAATAGGGTTTATGATGAGACTTGCTCAAAAACCTTTAGGAATGAGCTAGGGTTTTTCTTTTTGAGTTTTTAAACTTTGTTTTGAGGTGAGTAAAATGCTAAAAATGGCTCATTAAACATGTATGCAAGTGTGGGACATCATTTTACATGTTTTGGAAATAAAAATGGCTCATTAAACATGTATGCAAGTGTGGGATATCATTTTACATGTTTTGGAAATAAAAACATAATGATGCCCATTTTTACTCTAACATTTCCCACACAAAATTTGCCACAAACCCTAATGTGAAGAATCTTTGATATGAAATGAAATTGGGAAAGCAAAATATGGAGGATGATGTTGTACTTACTTCTTCCTTAGCTTAGAAGTCAGTAAAACCAAGCTCGCAAGTGAAAAATTGAAGTTTGGGAGAGTTTTGATGAATTTTAGGGTACTTTGTCCTGCATACAGAGTAGTCTTCCTATATGCAGTGCCAAAGCATAGTGCAATTCTTCTACGTACAATGCCTATCTCTTAAGCACAGCACAGTGCTTTTACGTGCAACACCTACACTTTTATGCTAATTTCTCCTAGGAAAACAATTTTTTTTCTTTTTTGGGCGAGAGAGCTTGATGATAAACAGTGAATAGGATATGACTAAAGGAGTTATGGGGCTTTTGAGTTCATATAGGGAGATTTTCCTCACTTTCTTAAAATGAAATGGGACCCACCCTCCTTTGGAGACTGCTTTTCAATTTATGAAGACATGATTTACCTTTACCATTGCAAACCTAAGATGTCCTTTACTTTCCTGAATGCTGAAGCTTCTTTTTCTAGAACCTTTGATAACATGAGAGTATGAGGAGTGTTTAAAAAGTCAATATCAACTCTCCAAAAGTTTCTTTGTCATGTTTTACTCACTACTGGTTTTTTCATGGAAATGATGGATGTTGGAAACCCTAGCGACCTCATGGATGACCTGAGACCTAATGAAATGATGATGATGACTGACCGATTTTGATTGTGACACCTTCATAAAGTGTGATAGACAAATAGCATGAGAGAATTCTCAAACAATGACTTCATCTTTAGACCAACCATACAATGACTAAATTTGTTGTGTAAACCTAGTAACAAAAAAAAATTGATTTTGAAAACCTAGAAAAACATAGTAAAAGCATTTTTGATCTAGGTGACTGGCTAACAATACTAACACTAACATTGGCTCCAATCGGTGATGGCAGATCCTTAGAGGTTTCAAGAACACCGTAGACCAAGTAGCCTTATTCATTGGGCAACAGAGTCAACATGCATAAAAACTGACTTTCTACTTAAGACTGACCAACCTTTTGACATGACAGAAAAATTGAGTAAAAGGAAAGAAAACAATACTGAATTCAAGAGCCTTAGGGCCTTCACTTCGGGCTTCAAACTCTTATGTCAGGTATCTAAAATGATAGAATTAAAATACATACTGCTATGTACAATGATGATGACTTTTCAGGATTTTTTAGATATAGTGGTGCTTGAGAAGCCTAGCATTGATCGCCCCTCCTGAATAATCTCTTCCATCAATTTCTTCCAACAAGAAAGCATTCTTTCCTCTGACGGTAGAAATTTTGTAGGTCCCTCCCATAAATTTTCAAACTTACCATGTTTGCCTTTGTCTTCATTTCTAGCATCCCATCAAAGGACTACATCTTCCATATTGAAATTGTCTTCCTTGGTTTTGTGGTCATAAATATTTTTAATCTTTTCCTGAAGTGGATGTGTTCTGAAAAACTTCTTCTCCTGTTTGTTGTAAATGAATCATCTGATTTATTCTCCTTTGTATGTCATTAGTTTCACTATCCAATTCCTATGGGATTTTTATTACTGGGACAACAAGAGATGAAGGAAATATTGTATCAACTCCATATACCAGCTGAATAGGAGACATACCTATTGGTTTTTTGGTGCTGAGCCTACCCACCCACAAGGCATTGATGAGTTCTTTATGCCAATTCTTTTCGTTTACCTACTAGAGATTTTTGATGATGTTAACCAAAGATTTATTGGAAGATTCAGCAAGGCCATTCCCTTGCGGATGATAAGTAGTAGAATGTCCTAGCACAATATGATATTTGGCACAGAAGGCCACCATTCTTTTTGATTTGAAAGCAACAGCATTGTCTATTATTATTTTCTATGGACAACCAAATCTAGACAAAATATTAGACTCCAGGAATTGAATGATGATAGAATGAGTAGCTTGCCTGGTTGGGATAGCTTTAGTCCAATTTGTAAAGTATTTTGTGGCTATTAATATCCATTTATGTTGTGTTGAAGATTAAGGATGGATTTTCCAATGAAATCAAGACCCCATTGTTGGAAAGGTGCTAAAATCAAAATTGGTTGTAGTGGTAATGGAAAAAGTTTCCTCTTTCCTTGAAAATTTTGACATTCATGGCAACTCATGACTATTTTGTATGCATCGAAAAAAAGGGTGGGCCAATAGAAGCCAGTTCTTAACATCTGGTTTGTTGTAGTTTTCCAAAAATGATGACCGCCACAATCTCCTTTATGAAAATCCTTGATTATATCTTTAGCTTCATTTTCTACCAAACAATTCATCATCACACCTCCAAGATATTTCCAAAATAAAACACCACCCAAAATACAATATTTTGAAGCTTTGAGTTTTAGTGGTCTTGCTTTACCTTTGGGGACTTCTAGAAGAGGATTCAAGTGCTGCAAGACATAGACAATGTCAAAGTACCAAGGTGAGGACATGAACATGTCGGACACCTACAGGAAAGGGTTGTCTTCTTCTAGTTCCTCCTCATAGTGCAACAATCAAATTGATATCTAGTTCATGTAGGTTTGATTTCGCCATAAGTTTGGTTAACCCTTGTCCTGTGATGAGATTTGTAGGCTTTATCTCCAAGTCATACTCCACAATGGCTGCAATCCACTTTCGTCTTCTACCTTCAAGATCTCATTGCACAAGAATTTCTTTTACTACTACTGTAGGGACACAAGCAATGGTATGAGAATGTAGAACATAAACTCGGAAACCTTTGAGGGCTTTTACCAACACCAATTCCTGCTTCTCAATGCTATTGTATATCAAAGTTGTATCTCTTATAGGGTGACTGAAGAATGCTATAGGCTGCTAATTTTTCTGATCTTTTTTCTGCATTAGCACTGCTGCTAATGTATGCTCAAAAGCAAAAGAAAAGATGATGAAATCTAAGGTATAATCTGGGCTAATCAAAATAGGAGCAGTAGATAATGCAAATTTTACCGCATGAAATGATTTCTTAGCCTCCAAATACCACTTTACCTCATTGTCTTTCTTCAATATATTTGTCACTTCTTTCAAATGCTCAGCTGGATTAGGAATAAATCTCCCCAAAAAATTAATTTTCCCATTGAATGACTGAATCTCTTTCTTGTTCCTAGGGAAGTCTAGTTGATGAATGGCCTCCACCCTTATAGGATCAATGTGGATGCTATCTTTAGAGATGATGTGTCCTAGCAGCTTACCTTCTTCCATTGTGAACAAGCTCTTCTTTGGGTTAACTGAGATGCCAAATTTTCTGCATTTTTGAAAAACAATCCTTAAGTGATGCGAGTGATCTGCATCAAATTTTGAAAATTTTGTTAGACCATCTAGATAGATAACCAGAAATACATATTTTTCATTTGAAAATGCTATGTCCATAGCCCGTTGAAAGGTAGCTTTTTCATTCTTCAACCCAAAAGGCATGTTGTCATACATGACTGTACCCCATGGCGTTGTGAAGGTTGTCTTGAGTTGATCGTCCTTGTGTACCAGAATTTGATTGTATCCAGAGTATCCATCTAATAGTGACATCCTAAAGGATCTGACCACCCTCTGTAGTCTGTGATCCATCTTAGGCAGGGGACAGTTTTCTTTCAAGGACACCTTATTGAGATTTATGAAATCAATACATAAATGAATTTCCCCAGTCTTCCTTCCCGTAGGTACTAGATTAGACATCCATTCACAAAACTGAATGCGGACTACTATTCCAGACTTATAAAGTTTATTTAGCTCTTTTTCAATTGATGGAAGCAACTTGGGATTCATTCTTCTCAATTTCTCATGAAATGGCTTCTGATCGGGCTTAATAGGAATGATGTGCTGAATGATACTTTTGTCATAAACTTTTAGATCTAAGTAGTCCCAAGCAAATGCATCAGAAAATTCCTTCATTAAAGACATATACTTACCCTTTGTTTCAAGAGATAAATACTTTGATAACTTGACCAATTTAGGATTTCCAGTCATGCTAATGTTTACATCTTCAACTCCCTTTTCTGTAGGAACCATGGTAGGATTCTTGGTGATATCATCTCCATAAAATAACTCTTCCAAAGGCACCAAGCCTCTTGGAATGTTGTTTTCCTTGAGCTGTAATACTTCATTGTCAACTGAATGGATGTTTGGATCATCAAAGTTGTATGCATCATCAATTTGGGAATTCTAAAATTATCCCTCCAATTGTAGAAAACTGTTTACTTGCTTATCATCACCAAATGCTTGCCAAAACCTCATATTATCTGGGATAGCTGGGTGATGTTTAACATGGATGGAGTACTTGTGATTAGAATGAATAGGCATATTCACCATTCTTGCTACAGTGGCGAGTGAATCAACGATGACATTCTAAGCTCTAATAATAAGAGATAAAGTATATTTCGTTTTTTTTTTAGAATATCAAGTACAACATTGTGATAAGCTCTCATTCTTAGGTGTTTGGCCTAGTATTCCCCTTTGACTTGCTTGATCAGTAATTTGGAGTCACCATAAACAAAAAACTTTTCTTCTCCCAACTTTATCAGATTTTGAGGCCAACAATCAATGCCTCATACTCCGCCTCATTGTTTGAACATTCAAAAGCCCGATTGTAAGAGCTCATTCTCACGTTTCGAGGGATTTTATTTGAATGATATAATGGACCATGTATCTAGACACCAATTCCTTCTCCTTATCTTCCCGATGCACCATTGAACTCCATGGTCCAAAGACCATTTTCCTCATCCGGAAAAAGGATTTATGAAGATTGAATTTTTTTATTTTTAGGATTGTGAACAACTATCCCAAAACTTTCTGCTTTCTGCACTATTCTTTGAATCTCCTCAATAGGATTTGTAGGGTGCCTATATTCTTCACCAACCTCTTTACCTTCTGCTATAATATTTTCATGTATGTTGCCCATTATGTTGGGAACTTCTGAAATTTCCACTAACTGACTTTCATCATCAACAAAATTCACATCACTAAATAGAATGAAAGAGTCAAGATCGGTATGAACATCATGAATAGGATGATTGACTGGCTTCTCCTTACTGTTGATCATAAATTTCATCTTCTTTTCTCTATAAGGTTTCCGGAGCTGTCCAAAAACAGGGATAGTGGCATATGAAAAGTCAAGCTGCAGAGTACACTTTAATTTTGCTCCCCAAGACCTTGAAAGAAACATGCCAAACCTAGGAGGAAGATTGGCAACTATGACATCCATAAATACATTTTTAGCTAGGATTTGGTCCAAGGATACTACAAAGTATTTAATAAGGCCAAGGCATTTCACTCTTCCATAATCAAAAGAATAAATATAATGGTAAGGTCAGGTGATGCTCAGTCCTAGTTTATACATGATGGCTTTAGGCATCATATTATGGGAGGCACCATAATCTAGCATAGCATTATGAAGGATAAAATCATGAAGTTTAAGACTCAGATAAACGGGAGGAATTTCACTATCTTGAGGACCTCCTTCTAAGGATGGACCAAAATGGATTGTTGGCTCATCATCAGCCACATTAACTGTATCAAATATCTAATCAACTTTAAGTATCTTTGCAATCTAAAATTTATATTTTTCATTCCTTACCAATTTGGTGAGGGGAATGGTGATTTTCAATTTAGAAATTTCATTCTCCAAACTAAAAATATTAGATTTCTTTTCTACCTATTTTGAAGCGATCTCCTTCATTTCTGTTTGGCCTTTAGCTTGAGGTTCCTTCCTTTGACCTTCAATTTGCAATTCTTTCTCTTTCCTCACATTGCTAGTGGAGGCTTCATTTGTTCTATCCTAATTTTGTATGACAATGTCCTTGCCTTTATTATGGTCTGCAGGAGTAGTTTCTTTGCTTGGTGCATCCTTTTGTAGATTTTGTCTTTTCTGAGTTAGAGTGACAGATACATTTCTATTCCTCAAATTGTACTGCTTTTGGAGATTACTAAGGGCATTTTGATATCCTCTTTGGTACTCTTCAATTTGAACAACCCACATATGTTCACTTGCAAACACAAATTGCTGATCATTTGGTATGAGAGAGTCTTAGGAAAACTCATCTTCCTCTATTAGGAAAGTAGGGAGTTCATCTTTTTGAAAGAAGTATTTTGCTTCTACAATTTCTTCTTCATCTTCTTCCTAACCTTCAGTGTAATTTTGTTGGAATGGAGCTGTTACTTGACCTTGAGGATCTTGGTTTCGCTGCTCTTTTTGTCGATTTCTAAACTGTTGTTGTTGTTGTTCGCAAAACTTAGGATTCCTCACTGAAGGTTTAGCTTGCCGATTAGTTATGGATATTCTATCCATCATACTCTTCATAGTTTTTATCATGTTGTCAAGCTTTGCATCAGAAGATGATGCAGGCTCTTCTTTGAAGACAAGTTTTTTCTCCGCCTTCTCTATCTTTGATTTTGATTTCTTAATGAGCAAATTGGATTCAACACTGATTGCATTCTGTTGCATCTCTTCAAGAGTAGAGGGGTCTCTCTCTCTGAGCTTGTAGGCCATGTCCGGATAGAAGCCATCAGGATAATGAACAAGATCCAAACAAGGGGGAGGCTTCATATCATCAGGTATAGAATTGTACACTGTATTAAATCTTGATGTGAATTCTTGAACTATTTCATTTGGGTTTCTTTTCATTGAATTATACTCAGCCAATATGTAATGCATTCTTCTTCTCTTGCCAATGAGCTAAGAATAATTAATTAATCTTTGAGAATTGTTAATAGAATTAGCAGCCATACTACGAAACCATTTCTTAACATCTCCTCAGAAAATCTAAGCTGTAATCCACATTTTGGCATTCTCCTCATCAATTTCTTCTAAATCAATGAAATCTGTTAACTTGTCAACATGTTGTTGGGCTTTGATTTTTGCACGTCCATCAAACAAAGGGAGTCTTTGACCATAATTCTGAGGAAAAGTAGGAAGTTGAGGAGGCAATAAAAGAGGTGCAAATCTTGCCATGACTATTGGAAATAGTGAAGGTGCTACAATGGATTTTGTAAGGGTGGTGATGCTGATGAGGATGATGGAACTACTAAAATGGGTTGTGGAGGAAACGATGGAACGAATGGGTGAGGTAGGAAATATGATGAAACTGGAACTTTTGGAGATGTAGAAGATGTGCTTGGAGGTGAAACAAAGGATGAAGTTGTGGCTAGGTATTCAAGTTGATATTTAACAAAAGCGTTTTCAGTAGTGATCTAGAGTTGGTCAGTAAGGCTTTGAAGCTTATCAAAATTTAACCATAGTTCATGATCAGTTTTTGCAAACAAATACTCTGAAGAGATAGAGTGAGTTTCAACCTTTAAAGGTTCTAATGTTATATCATAGATATATGAGTCAGACTTGGACCTTGTAAGTGATAATTCTATCTACTCTTCAAAAGGAATTTACTCAAAGGCGAACAAATTTCTGGGCAGTGAAGTTGTTCTTTTAATTTTACGGACTGCACTTTTAGTGATGGGTAGTCTAAGTTTTCTGAGTAGTCTTTTAGGATGCTCAACAATAAAGGGTTGATTTGGGTCAAGGTTTGACTTGGTATGCCTTTTGGAAAATAGAATGTATACGCCCTAAACTGATGAGATTTATGAATTCAGCCTAACTTTGAATACTAGAAACTGAGAGGTATAGAACCAGTTCTTTGAAAGCCCTTAGATATTTCCCAGGAATAATTTAATAGTCATTCCTCGGCAACATGCCAAAAATGTTGTCCTTACAATCTCTTAGGCTGAAAAGGAAACTGAGAAGGGTAACCTCAAACCACTTCAGCTCAATAGCTAGCCCTACTGAGCATGAGAGGGATCTCTCTTAGTCTCTTATCAGTGACGTGACTTTAAAGAAAATGGATTTTAGACTAGATATGAATATTTGTTTGTTTGTTTGTGAAAATTTGGTTTTTGAAGGATTTTTTGAACTTAGGGTTTGGAGCCACAAGTAGGACTAGGTTGTGGGAATGCAGGAGCAAACATAAGAATGAGCTAGATATCAGAATCCATGGTGTAATTTGAGTATTTGTCAGTGTAGTATAGAGGATATAGTGTGGAAGAAACTAATGAGAATAAATAAACATGATTTCATTACCTTAGGAAGACAAAACACATAACTATGAAAACTAGATAACAAAGCTTGAAAAACAAGAATTCTGAGTATTTTATCACAAGGCATTCATATAAAGAAGAGATATAATGTAGATAAAGATGTTTAGACCATGAGAAAACAAAAAGAATGAAGAACAAGCACAATGAACTCACTGGTCTAGAGTTCCTTGAAAATAGCTGCAACATGTCTCTGTATTAGCTGAAAGATAATTACATGCAAGCCTCCTTCACAAAAAGTTCAACCCTCTTCTCCTGAAGCGAAATGATACATATAGACTTTCCTAGACCACTTTCCCAACTTCAAGAGTCGAATTCCTTGGTGGAGGAATTGACTCAAAGATTCTCTCAACCAACAAGTGAGAGTGAGAAGATGAAACTCAAACACTTCATGGAGAGTTTGTTTAGGAGTTTGCTTCTTTTATGAGGCCTAATAAACATCAAAAAAAACCTATGATGTACATTTATTCATGCCTACATCCCCTAGCCTTGAAACTAGAGTCATTACATAGAGAATCTTGACTTTAATTAAGTCAAACTAGAAACTAGAAATTTACACTGTGAATTTTACAATTTGAAATATAGAAAATTGCAAAAGCGTAGCGCCAAAGTTTAGTTGATTTTCCCGTGCCTTCTAGGTGTCAAAATGAAAACATGAGAGAACGGTCGACTAGCTCTTCAAGTCTACTTTCCATAATAGTTTTAATTTATGAATGTGAGCATGGGAAGACCTTCAAAAATCCATTCGCCCAAGGTCACTCCAAAAGCGCAACGTCTGTCAAAAAATGATCCAGAATGCTAGCTTTTTGCCACTGTTTTTCCTTTTTCTCCAAAACTAAGCCACCTTTGCAAAATATGGGAAAATGGGCTTTTAGTGGATGGAAATACCTTTCCAAAAATGTATACCTTTCCTCAAATGGAGGTATGAGGAAAAATCATAGTGCTAAGGCACTGTACTTCTGGGGGAGCTAAATTTATGAACTTAGACAAAAATTTCTCAAAAATCTCAAAATGCTCAAAATTTGCTCAAAATTGGAGAGAAGGTTTACAAATAGGTTTGTTATAGCTTCATGGGTGCTTCAACAAGAATCTCCAAGTTTCCCTCATCCTTTTGGTCTTTTTTGGCCTCCTTGAGCTTGTTTTCAAGTTGTTTTACCTTAACATTGGCTATCATGTTTTGAGTTTGGTAGTGGTGCGCCATGTGTCTGAGCAACTGATTGTCTATGTTTTCCTTCTCAAGGAGTTTCTCCAAGTGTTCATTCACCCTATTAAGCCAATATTCCTTATCTTGATGAACCTCTAGGGTGATCCTATCTTCTAGGTTAAGATCCTCATTCAGCAAAATTTTTTCTTGTTCCTCTTGCAAAGCTTTCTTGAGGTGTCTTGTTCTTCGTGTTTTCATTTTTCCTCTCACCTCTAATGATTTAGGCTTACTTGATGTCATGATATCCTTACCTTTGCAAGCTTGCTACATTAACTTATCTTTTTCCTTTTCTAGAATCAACTCCTTTGCTTTGAGTTGACTATTTTCATGTTCAAGGAATGATATAACATACTTCGCCCTTTCCAAATTGATTGCCAGCTCCTTGATTTAGTAGTCCTTGTCCTTGATAGCTTGTCTCATGTTGGTGGTCTGATCCTCAGTCTCTCGATCAATTAGTTCAAACTCATGCTCAAATGTGTCTTTATCCTTTGCTGTCGATTCCTGCTTTGTCAATGAAGAAGGCTTGCCCCCTTTCTCTTTGTGAGAAGAAAACACAAGCCTCTGCCCCCTATTATACACTTTAGTCATCTCATGTTTGGATAGAGTCCTTTCCACTATTTTTCTAGATGACCCCGCCTCTGTTTGTTGTTTTGGCGCACTAGGAGACTGAGATGTTGCGTTCTTCTCATGCCATTCCAAGGCTGCTTTCAAAAAGGCTTCCCAAGCCATACCTCTCTCTGCCAGGTAGTGAAGGACAATGGTTTTGATGAGACTGTGATCAAAAAAGCTTGGGGAGTGCTCTTTGTCCTTTAATTTTATGTTTTCAGACATTTTGGAAATGCTCCTGAATAGATAATTACAAATGTTGAGCAGCTTTTGAGAGATGAAATGCATTAGGACGTGGATGTGATAAGCATACAACCTGGAAATATACCTTCACAATTGAAGAACCTCATGATAGGTTTCATTAAAGGAGCATATTTCTCCAATAAATATCTAAAAGACAAGAGGTGAGTATGTGTATCTCTGTATGGCCTCTTTAAGAAAGGCTTGTAGTTTTCAAGATATAGGTTTATTCCTTTGAACCAATATTTTCCATTATCCGGTAACCTAGTTGCTATTGAGATGGAGGCCACTAAGAAATTGAACTCAATACCAGCAATGACAATGGTTTCTCCTTTCAGTTTTGTTGCTATCCAATCTGTTAGTTTCTCATGAAATCCCGACTCGCTCACCCTTTTGCAAAATTCCAAATAGTGGACATTCTCAAAGCATTGTTTGATGAAAGGATAGGAGTTGATTGTGTTGTAGTATGATGGTTCATATCTAAGGATCCTCCCTCCTTTATGTTGTCTCTTTCTTCTGGCAAAGATTCTGCCTCCATGATGGCACAAAGCCATAGCAGTAGGAAACGAAAATAAGATGTGAGATGTAAATGGAAATGAAGTGATATGTAGCTGATTTTTGACAAAATGATGGGAGGGGTATTGGGAAAGGTGAGATGAATTTGAAAGCTAATGAAAAATGAGTAGAGAAATAGTGGAAAGATGGTTTGCTTGTAGGTGGGAACAATAAGGTTTATGGTGAGACTTGATCAAAACCCTATAGGAATGAGCTAGGGTTTTTCTTTTTGAGTGTTTACATATTGTTTTGAGGTGATTAAAATGGTCAAAATGGCTCATTAAACATGTATTCAGGTGTAGGATATAATTTTACATGTTTTGGAAATAAAAAATAAGGATGGCCATTTTTACTCTAAAATTTCCCATGCAAAATTTGCCACAAACGCTAACTTGAAGAATATTTGATATGAGATGAAATTGGGAAAGAAAAAGATGGAGGATGATGGTGTACTTACTTGTTCCTTACCTTAGAAGTCAGTAAAACCAAGCTTGCAATGTTCCTACATGCAGCGCCAAAGGGCAATGCAGTGCTTCTACGTGCAGTGCCTGTTTCCTAAGCAGAGTGCAATGCTTCTACATGCAGCAAGTACAATTTTTTTGCTAATTTCTCCTAGGAAAACAATTTTTTTTTTTTTTGGGGGTGAGAGAGCTTGATGATAAAGAGTGAATAGTATATGAATGAAGGAGTTATGGGGGTTTTGAGTTTATATAGGGAGAGTTTCCTCACTTTTTCAAAAAGAAATGGAACCCACCCTCCTTTAGAGATTGATTTTCACTTTATAGAGACAAAATTTACCTTTACCATTGCAAACCTAAGATGTCATTTGATTTCCTAAATGCTAAAGATTCTTTTTCTAGAACCTTTGATAACATGAGAGTATGAGGAGTGTGTAAAAAGTCAAGATCAACTCTCCAAAAGTTGCTTTGTCATGTTTTACTCACTGCTGGTTTTTCATTGAAAGGATGGACCTCGGAAACCATAGCAACCTAATGGATGACTTGAGACCTAATGTAATGATGATGATGACTGACCCATTTACATTGTGACACTGCCATAAAGTGTGATAGGCAACCAGTATGAGTGAATGCTCAAACAATGACTCCGTCTTTAGACTGACCATACAATGACCAAATTTGTTGTGTAAACCTAGTAACATAAAAATTTGATCTTGAAAGCTTGGAAGAACATAGTAAAAGCATTTTTGATCCAAGTGACAGGCTAACAAGATTGACAATAACAACTTGCTTGAGGGACATTTATTTGTATGGTTGTAGCCATAGAAATACCCAGTCACCTACACAAAAAGTTGTTTTGCTGCAATGTTGATCTACCTCTTGTTTCATTTTATTATGTGCCAAAGTGAGGTTATCCTTTAAGGGTTGGAGAACTTTTTGTTGATGCTCAATGTGATCTTCCAGTGCTTGAACAATAGAATTTTCTCTTAAATATGATGTGATTGATGGTGAATGGTACCCATAAAATGCCATAAATGGTGTCATTTTTGCTACAGTATGGAAGGAAGTGTTATACCACCATTCAGCCAGAGGTAACCATTTGACCCATTGTGTCTGTTTATTAGATACAAAGAAAAAAGTACATCCTTCCAAACAATTGTTAACTATCTCTGTTTGCCCATCAAATTGAGGATGATAAGACAAGGTATGAGCTAACTGAGTACCCATAAAAGAAAATAATTTTGTCCAAAAATTTCCAGTGAAAATGGGATCTTTTTCACATACAATAATCTTTGGGTTTCCATGTAGCTTTTGAATTGTTTGCATAAATGCAGTAGAAACTGTACTAGATTTAAAGGGATGAGATAATGCGCAAATGTGCGCATAGTTCGGAAGTCTATCAACTACCACCATGATGATAATCTTTCCTTTGGACTTGGGTAAGCCTGTGATAAAATCCATTGAAACCTCATCTCGACATTGACTTGGAATGGATAAGGTTGTAATAGACCTGGGGCCTTAATTGTTTCAACTTTATTTTGTTGGAAAACCAAAGATTACGACACAAACTTTTGAATATCAGATTTAAGTCCATCCCAAAAGAAAATCCTTCTTAACCCTATGGTAAATTTTTAAAAATCTTGAGTGCCCTCCTAAGGGAGAGGTGTGCAATTCCATAAGAATATTTTGCTTGAGTTGGGAATTCTTACAAAGGTATAAGCCATCTTTGTACCATAACAAATAATTTTTCCATCTAAATGTATCAGATGTACTCGGGCCTTGTGTAACTTTTGAATGAGTACCCACACTTCTTCATCATTATTCCATTCATCCCTTGTTTTGTTTATCCAATCTGGTTGGATAATAGAAATGGTGCTAAGCAATGCTTCCACATCCTCATCATTTCTTCGGAGTGCATCTGCAACAACATTTTGCTTCCCTTTTTTGTAGATGATTTAAAATTCATAACCTGACATCTTTATGACCCATTTTTGCTACTCCTTTGAAGATAATCTTTTCTCTAAAAAGTATTTAAGACTATCATGACCTTTTTTAACCTTGAAGTGTCTTCCCCTTAGGTAAGGTCGCCATTTCTTAATTTCATGTAGTATTGCCAACATTTCTTTCTCATAAATAATTTTCTGTAAATAATTTCCTTTGATTAGATGACTTCTGAAAGTAATGGGCCTTTATTCTTGCATTAAAACAACACCAATTCCATTTCTCGAGGCATCAAATTCCACAAAAAATGTTTTTGTGATGTCTGGCATAGCTAAGACCGGTGCTTGGCACATTGGCTATTTAAGATGTTCAAAGGCTTTCGTTGCTTCTAGAGTCCAAGAAAATACATCTTTCTATAGTAATTTTGTTAGAGGTGCTGCTATTCTCCCATATTTCTTAACAAATTTGTGATAATACCCTGTCAACCGAAGAAATCCTCGCAAATTCTTTATGAATGTGGGGATTTTCCATTTCTTAATGGATTTAATTTTGTTAAGGTCTACCTTAACACCTTCATGAGTACTCCAAAGAAACATTTGGAGGTTTTTGCATATAATTGTTTCTCATCCAATAGTTTGAGCACTCTATCAACATGTTGAACATGATCCTTCCAAGACTTGTTGTAGATTATTATAGCATCAAAAATTACTAACACAAATTTTCTAAGGAGGGGTTTGAAAATGGCATTCATCAAACCTTGAAATGTAGAAGGTGCATTTGTAAGGCCAAAAGGCATGACCAAAAATCATAATGACCCTCATGAGTTCTAAATGTTGTTTTCAGAATGTATTTAGTCTTCGTTCTCATTTGATGATATCCTAAATGAAGGTCCAACTTGGTGAAGTAAAATTCTCCATGTAATTCATCCAATAGTTCATCAATGGCAGACATGGGAAATTTATCTTTAATAGTGAGCTTGTTGAGCTCCCTATAATATGAACACATGCACCATGATCAATCCTTCTTGTGCACCAATACTATTGGAGCAGAGAAAGGTTTTTGACTAGGTTGAATTATACCAACCTCTAGCATTTCTGCAACCATACATTAAATTTCACTCTTTGGGGCATAGGGATATCTGTAAGGCCTGATGTTTGGAGGAACACTTCCTGGAATCAAATTAATAGCATGATCATGATCATGAATAGGTGGGAGGCCTTTGGGAGTCTCAAATAACTTGGAATGATTGTCCAAGGCATTTTGGAGATTTGGAGAAATAGATGATTTCAATGTGGGAACCTCTAGCAAACATAATTGTGCAATTATGCCACGTTGTTATTTCTTTAGAAGCTTTGTCATGCCATTAGAGCTGATTATATTTCCCGTTTTCCCTATGAAACTCCTTAATTTAACTTCCTTTCCTTCTAAAAGAAAATTCAAGAAAATTTCTTGAAAATTAAAATCTATTAGACCCAAAGATTGTAGCCATTAGACTCCTAGTACAACACTAGAACCACCCATTAGAATGGAAAGCATTGGACTATTCAACAAATATTATCCCATGGATAGCTTGATATTATGACAATGTCTAGAGAAATTTATGGTTCTTCCATTTGCAACCATCACTTGACACTCTGGTGCTGGATATAGGAAGCAATTCAATTCCTTCGCTATCCTACAATGAATAAAATTATGGGTATTGCCTGAATCAATCAACACTAAGACCTTTTTCTTCTTTATACGTCCTTCTATATTGATAGTTTAAGGAGTGGTTATTCTGGCCAATACATTACAAGATATGGTTAGATTCATTTCTTCTTTCCCTAGGCTTTGTTCTTGGTGTGTATCCTCTTTTTTCATGTTTCTTGTTCCTTTTATTCTTCCTCTTCACAATCTATGTAAAATAGTTTCTTCTCAGCACACTTATGACCTTTAGTGTATTCGCTATCACAACTGTAACAAAGGCATCTTGCTCTTTTTTCTTCCAATTGTTGTGGTGTAAACCTTGTAGGTTGTGGAAGGCTAGGAGCAACAAGACTTCCATCTTTATAGTTGTGCTTGGTAGGCTTCCTTGTTGCCATAATTTTTCTTTCAATCTTTCTTGCCAACCTGAATTCCTTCTCCAATGAATCAAGTTCCCAAAGGCAAACCTCATTTTGGATTTTATCCTTTAATTTCTCTATGAACTCATCAATCCTATGCTCCTCTGGAATATCTCTTACCCTCATACTCAATTTTTGGAAGTCCTCAATGTGCTCCACCATTGAACCTTTTTGTTTGAGATTTATCAATTGGCTAGAAAAGGCATTTATTTTTGTATCCCCATAATGTGCTATCATTTCTTCCATAAAAATTGCCCAATTGACACTTTTTTTATGAGAGAAAAGCCATCAATACCATACAAACTAATTGGGTTCCAAATATAAAGTCCCAATGTGTACCTTTTGTGTGGTTTGCACATTATGGAGATGAAAATATTGATCCATCTATAGTATCCATGTTACAAGATCCTTTCCATCAAACCTCTCCATATCGATCTTTGGAACATGGTGGGTTTTCAATCCCATGTTAGAGTCTACAAAATCATGACTAATGGTTCTTCTATTCTCATCACGAGTTTCCTCTACTACATTTTCGCTATTAGGAAGCATTTCCTGTAGCAGCTTTGCCAAACCCCTTTCAAACTTTCCATATCTTTCTTCAAATATTCAATGTTTACTTATAAACCATCCATCTTAGCTTTCACACCTTTCTTTAAACCATCTGTCTTATCTTCTGTTTCTTTTTGTGAGAGTGAAATTTGTTGCACTTGGTCTTGTAATTTTGATATATCATGTTGCATTTCTTCCTCTTCTTCATGATTCATGCTAGAAATTTCATGTTGCTTAGTAGGTGTTTCCATTTTATTTCATTGGGACATCAACTAATGATAATTATGCTTCACTATGTCCTTTTAAATCCTTCAAACTATTTTTTCAAGCAAAACTTATCAAATTATTTAAAAAGACTATGTGCTTTTTTTGGCTTTGGAGGAGCTCGATATTGAATCTGTTGTATCTATGTAATTTCAAATCTCCAAGGTCTGAAACTACGTCTTATTGTATATCTATGAGTCCTTGTTGCAAGCCTGCAAGTATGATCACGATTGGATTCTCTAAGAAATATTTATTCCAAATCTCCCATGATGGCTTGATTATAGACTAGTTCCATAGAGTGAACTTGTGCGAAGTGCCATGTGTCATTGTTTTGACCTTCAGACCTAAAATTGCTACAAAAACAACTAAATTCTGTCCTCGTTCTATATCATTTTACAAAATTTCAATATGATGCACAGAGAGAAAGTTATGATGACTTTTCCCAGGTCACTTGTTTGAGATATAGCCTATAGAAACCCTAACTTCCTTGGCTCATATCTCCAAAAAGATAGCAATAAAAGCTCTAAAATTTGGACCCCAGGTTTATTAAGGTTGCAGCTCAAATGGGTTTTAATTTTAAATTTTTAAACATTGTAGAAACTAAGTTATAGAGAAGCATCCACGATGACTTGTTTGAAGTGGCAAAACCCTAGAATCCAAAGCTCTGATACCAATTGTTATACATCCGGCTCACAAAATTGAAGAATAGATAGAGAAAAAACTTCAAAATCAGCCTCTCGAGGGGGAAACCTCCTTTACATTACACAAATGAACAATTCTTGGATGATACAAATGAAAATATCTACTTTCTACATATAGGAGCCTAAGGTTTCATAATAGAGTCAAAGCTGACATGACAATAATAATGTAAGGGCACAACAATAACAATAGTAAGCTTCTATGGGGCCCAATAATAACAATATGGGGATGAGAGGGGTGCAAAAATAATAATAAGGGGCTAAAATGACAAAAATAATAATGGAATACACTAGTATTATAGGCAACTAGCACGTTATCATACGAGGGGTTGGAAGTGCTATTTTTCTTTTTATATCATACCTCGGTAGAGAAGTTATTAATGGTGGGGGAAAGGGTTGTAGTGAAATCATGGTAAGTGATATAATATTAACTTGTTGATGGTGTTGGACCTGCCAACATGTCAAGGGATCTACTTGGTAAGAATACCCAATTAGACCTAAAATCGTTTGGTGTAGGAATCCCAAAAGTGGGTCATATGGTACCGCCTTGACCACGGTTTCGTACAGAGGCAAGTAAAATGTCTGTATTGATAGCAAGTGTGTGACAACTATGGCAAGACAAGGAAGGTGCATGAACGACTCTAACACACACAGAGGGGAGTGAGTGCACCCCTTGCAATGTTGTGATAATTTGCGGTTTTGAAGGGAACACACGAGCATAGATGCATCACAGACTGGAAAGCAAGTTATCTACCAATCCAAAGTGATGGTTAAAGAAATTCGCACATTTAATTAGGATTCATACATACTTATACATAATAGTCCATATATGCATGCGTAAGAAAACAAATACACATATCATTTAGAGTAAAAAATATAGCTGGAATACAATACAACATATGCATGAAACGTGTTGGATCTGTTATATTAAGAAGTGTAAGTTCCAGTCATATAATACATCCATGTCCAACTACTAGTTCCGAGAGCAGAATGTTAGTCACAACCACCTTCTCCTCCATAGGGATATACTCACTCTGTGCAGTGGAGAATCCAAGGCTCATTACAATATTGTCCAAGCTCTCTGTAAGATACTCCTATTGGAAGCTTGGCTGACCAAAAGCCTATACAATGAGTTGTGAGGGGCTATTTATAGAAAAGGTTCGGGTGGCCCTTGACATTCCCCTCTGTGACGGTTCATCTACCCTCATGAATCTTCATCTACTCTATGACTATTACGTCCAACTATCGACACTTGAACTTCCACTTGACAAGACATTACATACAGTCTACACATGTACCCATGTGAGAAAAAATGGCTTGAGAAAACCATGCAAGAAATCGCTAACAATCAGACCATTGTGGTGAGACCAACTCTTTGACATCCTTGTGATGGTCGATGGCAATGAACTGATGCCAAGCTTTGTTGTTCGTGATGGTTTCCGTGCACTCAATGGTGACATCTTGCTAAAGAGAACTCTTGCCTCCATTGCATCCAAGTACATTGATATGGCTCCTTCATCCAACTCATCTGATAACATGAAAATAGTCATCTTCGATACGACAGGGCCAAAAACATGTTGATGCATAGAGTTTGCATTGATCTCCAAGCATGTTCTAGTGGCCATGTGCATCAACTTGTCAAAATACATGTTTAGCTCGAGTTGGACTTGCTTCTTGTCTTCGGTTCAGAGAGTGCACCAAATAGGTGGCATCGAATGTGTGCACACAATGACATGTATGATGCTAAATTCCCTTTCATATGATGAACAAAATTTCTCACTTTGTCTTCCATTCTAGCTATAAGGATGGATCCATAACTTGTACGAGTGTAGTTTCATCTATTTGTGCATGTTGCGCCCCCTGTTGTACCTGTTCCTACTGCAACTCATTCTCTCCTCTACGAAGCTCCTGTTTTTCTTGAGTTGTTGCTTCAGCACATGCAACTGCTTCTCTATTCCATTCTCTGCCTTCGCGTGATCTTCACGTCGCATCGTTACCTCATAGCCTCAATCTCCAAAGCTGCTTTCGTCATGAGTGGATCTGCTTTGAACTTGCAGCTTTGCTCTAACTCTATGTTGTCAACAATATTTCTCTTGCATTCGTCATGTATAAGTATTTTCCCTCCTGTTGCTTCACTAATGGTATTGCTCAATGTGATGCCATTGCCATTGATATTGATATCCTTGTCCATGAATAGCTTGATGTCTTTGTGGATTGGCAAGTTCATAGACACATTACCGACAACATCCCTAGTTGTGCTCTTATTAGTGTCTTTGACTCTTCTCTCCTGGAAGCACTTGTACTTGTGCTGTTGAGAGACAGATGAACACCTGTGATACTTGGAGACATAGAAACACTCAGTCGAAAACCAAAACAAACTTGAGGACTGACTTGCAACATACCTGTGTAATTGAATGTGAAGGCTGCTTGATTTCTACCGGGAGGTCAGGAGACTGACTACCAAAACTATGCAAGGTACAGTTTTGGTTGTCGGGAGGCTGATTGGTTACTAGAACTATGCAATGCATAGTCCAGGTAGATTTTTTGAGGACTGAAACTATGTAATGTGCATTTTCAATCAGAAGGCATGCAACTAGCAAACTGCATTATGTAGTTTATGCGGCTAGCATGACATTTCCTACAAGAATTTCACAATGAAAACCTAGAGGTCAGTGTTGGGAAAGGCTTGCATAATTTTTGGAGGGAAGGCAGAGCCTTCGCTTTAGGAAATGTGCAGTGCTAGCTAGGAAAGGCACAGTCTGGGCCAAGGCAGCCTAGTTCATCTGAAGAGCAACTGAAAACATGAGAAGTCTGAATGCATGGTGAGGTGAGTGAAAACAAGAGTGAATGATCATAAATGCAAACAAAAAGTGCAGGATTCAAAAAATGGGAAAGCATGCATGTGTGTGAAGCAAGTCATTGCGACGACGACTATCCATGCAAAATAGTGTCATGCATGCCATAGCAGTGAGATCCGAACGAAAATTGAAAGGGTGATCCTACAAGCTAACATACATTGACAATATAGCAAGCATTCACTGACATCAAACAAATTGAACTCACACAAGTCCAAATACAAAAAGCAATAGAAACGCAAGACAAGACATGCAAAGTAGGCTTACCTCGAAACAACTGAGTTGAATGTGCCAATGACATCCAGATGAAATGTAGGATGTCAGAGATGTAAGGTCAGTGTGAGGAATGAGCTCTGCAATGTCTGGTTGATGAGTTTTGATAAAATTGAGGTTGTGATTTGTATGCCACAAATCTAGGAAAAGCGACATTTAGCGGGAGGTTTATTAAATGATCCTTGCATGTAACCTCCAACTAGTAAAAATATATCCATGAATCAAGGGATACCTTTGCACACTGCCTTAAGAGAAGCATCCATGGATGAAAATTAGTTTTCTTAGTCCTAGAGGGAACCAGTCAACTTGAAGGCACATGCACCAGTCTACGAGCTTGGGATGGAAATCTGTGTTGTTTCTAAGCTAAGCAGAGATGGTTGTCCCAAAGGGATTACACAATTTCTAGGAGGAACATGTGACTATCTTCTAGGATTGCGCAATTTCTAGGCTGAGCAGGTGTCCTGGGTCAAACTGCACAATTTTCTCAAGGAAGCATGTCTAATAGTATTATGCAATTTCTAAGTCCAGTATGTTACCTAGCTGGATTTTCACAATTTTTGCTAGCTGCTAGGCTACATATCCCAGAGGGATTACACAATTATGGGAGCAACAAGTGACTACTACCTAAAATTGCGGAATTTCTTGGCTGAGCAGCTGTCCTCAGATGAATTTGACAAATTTTGAGAGGAATATTGTCAAGAAGAAAAGCAAAATTATGGAGCCCACCTGGGTGTCCAACTGGGTTTACGCAATTTCTACAAGGAAGGTTGGTTCCCCTCCAGAATTATGTAATTCCTAGAGGGATCTTCTCAACCAACAACTGATAAATAGTTCGAAAAGAAGCCTGTGAAGGGGATGGAACAAACTTGCATGCAGTGGATGATGAAACTCTCTGAAACAACTAAACCTGATGTACTTGATAGTGTAAGACATGCTGGTGAGGATAGTCGGTAGGGAGGCTCCAAAATGAAGCTTAGAAAAATTTTGGAGGGTGGTTGTAGCTACTATAGTACTTGTCAACACATTGGTAGAACTCCAACTCTCTGAATAGACCTTGTTCATGAAAAGCAAGTCTAACACCTTCATAAGTATTGTTCAGTTATTTGGTCATCTTGGTTACCACACTTGCTTGATTTTAAGATGTAGCATCTGCCAAGCTCTTGGTCAGTGGACACACCTTCCAAGCCAATTCAACATGGTTGTTTCAATTGGGGTTTAGGGTTATGTTGAAGAACAAGTAGTATAGTCATTAGATTCTTAGTTTCATCGCTAGTGTTGCTCTGATGCCAGTACGCCTAGAGAGTACCTCGGTGGAGTCACGAAGGAACACAAGCATCACTCCACTGCCAGCAAGCCTGGGGTACGGAACACAAGCATCACTCCACTGCCAGCAAGCCTGGTCAGTACCCCAATGGAGTTACTTGCATCACCTCTCTACGCAGGAAGCCTTTCTCTTCTTTGGCCTTATTCATTTTTCATTTTTGAAATTTTTTCACTCTTCATTTTTGAAATTTTTCATTTTCATAATTGTGTGTAGCACTTATTCATTTCAATGGTGGAACGTGGATCCTAACTTATTGAGAACAGAAGAGGTTGTTCCTTCAGAGAAGCAGTTTATTATATACCTATGGCATGCTTGTTAATGTTTTCCCCCTCACCTTACTCTACTTTGAGTGAGCTCCCAAGGGTTAACCCAAAAACAATCGACTAGAGTAGGTGACACTAGTTAGCGTGTAAGCATTGTGTTTCGACCAAGGTTCACTTCAAACAATACGTAATTTCCATCGATGTATCATGGACTAAAAGTAACAATTTATTCATACAGAGGCAGGATGATAGATAACCAAGTAATGATAGCTTCACAAGGCCTCTTGTACTTTACCTAGCTTCTTTCAAGAGTCATGCATGGTTTCATGTGAAACTAACCTACGAACGAAAACAAGAAAACAAACAAAAACAAAGTGAAATCATAAGTAAATGAGAAAGAAAAGCGAGTAAGCAAACAAACAAGTAGAAAAATAAACATGCAAACCAAGAAAGCAAACAAGCATGCAAGCAAACAAACTAAAAGAAAACACTACTCCTAATACTAGTATAACAATGCATGAGCCTGATCACATGAAGTGACGTGCATCCATCAATGCATTGGTCGATCCATGTTGGTGAAGGATTGGTCCACAAGCAACCTGGTTGTGTGAACCAACAAACAAGAAATATATAATAATGAAGACAAACACACTTCAAGCTTAAATGTGTTCACAGAACATAAGTGAATGCAAGTACATGAAATACAGTTTGTGGACTTATCCTAGTGTCTTGCGACACTACATGTTGTTGTGAAGCATACACATACTCTTGACTGTGACATGCAAGAAAAAGAAAGAAACAAAGACAACTTGTGTCATGCACGTGTGCTTGCAATGTAAGATTCCTCCAATGCATGAGCAGTGGGATCGTCTAGTTTGAGTGGAGGAAGTATGATCTGTGAGTGAGATTGATCTTTAATGCATACAAATGAGTGATGAGGAGCCTCGGATGATTGAAAAATTTTCTGATCAGAAGGGAAACCAACCTTTGGACAGTGAGGGCCTGACGTAACCATCAGCTTGGGTTAAAATGCCTCAATAGTTTGGGGTGTTTCGACTTCATCTTTAGATAGATCATCATAAATAGGTGGTTTTGAAAAATGAATTGTGATAGAATCATCATCGTGATCAAATATGGGAGTAAATGGAACACGATAGTAAGGATAAGAAAAATCAACGAATTCATCGACATCCTCATGATCTAATAAATCAAACAGAAGGGTAGCTGAGAAGTGGACAAATTCATCCTTTGTGTTTCTGAAAAAGGTAGATGAAAAGTCAAGTGGATTTTCAATGAATATCCTCTCCATTGTTGGATGATGGACTGACATCCATTGTGTCCTACGAGTGACCAACAATGGGTGCATCTATAGATGAAGGTACACGTGAGAAATCATGGATGGCAGGTTCATTAAAGATGTCAGGAAATAATGGAGGGAGCTTGAATAGAAGGGAGTCATCCTTCACTGAGTGTCGATGCTCAAGCTCCCAGTCATACTATTCATGAATGACAATTCATATTAGTTGTGCAACACCAAATCCGTCAATTTCCTGATCCTCATTCACAACAAGTGTAGAGTCCACAATGGAAGAACATAAGATAGTATCATCTGGAGGATCATCCAAGTATGAAGACGAAGGTTGTGGTACATAATGCATATGACAACTCGACAGACTCACAAACAATTCTGTGAAAAAATTAAGAGAAGTAATGCTAGGAAGATGTGACAGTTGTACTGATGTGTGTGCCTGATCTCCAGCATCACTCTATAGTGGTGGAGCTATTTGATGAGGGGACGTAGGATAGTCACTTGTGGCAGTGACTATATCCATCTGTGATTGCGCATCTCCATCACTGAGGTATGCTGAGTGAGGCTTGTGCTCATATTTCTTCTTGGGATTGACACATTTGATAAGGAAATAACAAAATCTGTTAATGAGACATTGAAACTTCATCTAGCTTCTCGGAGCTTGAAACTGCAAAACACGGAAGCGCTGCCAAAAATCATAAGGTGATTCATGTGGAACCTTCTGTCGTTGTAAGAGTTTGTGGTGAAGATGTTCTTGATCAAAATGTTGGAAAATATCTTCAATGAGATCATAGAAGTGCTCCTGAGTGCACACTATCAGTTGGTAAGCTGTACAACCCTAATATGGGGATTCACGAATTGTGTATGCAAGCAACAGACTGGCTTGTTCATCAAAATGTCCATCTTCCTCATCAAGCATGGAAAGGAAGTCATGTAAGAACATAGGCTAGGCCACTTCACTTTCACCATCATATGTGTATGTATACAAGAGATCAAAAAACTCCCTCGTGATGTGGACATATTTGGCATGCGAAAAACATCATGGAGGGTTGAGAGTGCAAGACTCCATAATAGATGTGTAAAGGTTCAAAACAGGATGAGAGGATATAGCTTTTCATCTAGCCCTCCTTCTAGCACCATCAATGTTCGTGGTGTTGGACCTACCAACATGTCAAGGGATCTCCCTCACAACAACTCCCTATTAGACCTTAGACCGTATAGTGTAAGAGTCCCAGCATTGGGTGATACGGTATCACCTTCATTGCAATTTCACACAGAGGCAAGTAAGATGTCCCTATTAGTGGCAAGGGTGTGACAATTGTGGCAAGACAGGGAAGGTGCATAAACAGTTCTAACACACGGAGAGGGGGATGAGTGCGCCCCTTGGAAACTTGTGATAGTACATGGTTTGGAAGGGAACAAACGAGGGAATATGCATCACAAACTGGAAAGAAAGTTAGCTAACAATCCAAAGTGGTGGTCAAACTAATCAACACATTTCAGTAAGATTCATACATAGATATAGAATAGTACATACATGCATGCGTATGGAAATAGATAGATATATCATTTAGAGTAAACAAGATAGCTGGAATACAATACGACATATGCATGAAACGTGTTGGCTCTGCTATATTAATAAGTGTAAGTTTCAATCATGCAATACATCCATGTTCAACCACTAGTTGCAACAACGGAACATTACAGTCACAGCCGCCTACTCCTCCAAAGAGATCTACTAGCTTTGCGCAGTGGAGAAGTGAAGGCTCATTACAAGACAATCCAAGCTATCTATAGGATACTCCTATTAGAAGCTCAGCTGACCAAAAGCCTCTACAATGAGTTATGAGGGACTATTTATAGCAAAGGGTGGGGTGGCCCTTTACATTCTTATTTGTAACATTTCATCTACCCTCATGACTCTTCATCTACTCTATGACGTTTACATCCAACTATCGACACTTGAAATCCCACTTGACAAGATGTTACATACAATTTTCACATGTACACATGTGAGACAAAATGGCTTGGGAAAGCCATGAAAGGCATCACTAACACTTGGACCATTGTGGTGAGACCAACATTTTGACATCCTTATGATGGTCGATGGTGGCGAACTAATGCCAAGTTTGGTCATTCGTGATGGTGGCTATGCTCTCAATGGTGACATCTTGCTGAAGAGAACTCTTGCCTCCCTTTCATCTGGGTACACTGATATGGCTCCTCCATCCAACTCATCTGATAGCTTGTGCATGGTCATCCTTGGTGCAACTGGACCAACAGCATGATGATGCATAGTGTTTATGCTGATCTCCAAGCATGTGCTAGTGGCCATGTTGTTACCGGGAATAGTGTCCACTCCGAGCTGTTATTCCCACTGAGACTGGTAGCTACCTTAGAAACAAACAAGTAAAGTCTACTTTCGCTTCCCTTTATGAAAATAGATAAGAGTGGAACAAAGGGCACCAACCTTAGTCTTGCGCTTAGTTCCCTTGTTTGATTCCTCTCCTTCCTGATAGGCCTTTGCCGCTTCTTCTTCGTTTGCCCAGCTTCAAAGAGCACCTGTGGAATCAAAGCAACATACTACTATCGAAGAACAAAGATCTATATTCATAAATAACACAGGACCAGATATGTGTTAACCATATAAATGTATATATAAGCAAACATACAAGAATATGGAGGAAAACTTGAATAGCTTTATTAATATGAAGAATAGCAAGAGGATTACAACCATATGTTCTGACCTAGCATCATCCTCCAGCAAGAAAGCCCTTCTTCACCTCAAGTAAAGCTTAGATCACCCAACACTATGAAGTTACAACAGAAAACCAACAACACTCCTCTACAAGATACAAAATTCCAACCTCAAGATCTCCGTGATGAGGGATCCATTTATAGATGATTGTAGGGGGTGAGTCATCTTCTAGGGTCTTGATCAGTGTCCTCTCTCTGATATTTCCTGATTCCACTTGGAGAATGATGATCTCTTACTCATCCTTGGTCGAAAAAAGAGATGCAAGTGTCAGAGAGGAAGCTTCTGGAAGATTCCATGATCTTCCACCTTGCAAATTGTCTCTGGCATTTGTCCATCCCCGACCATCGCACCCTACAAAGGGGCCATTTAGTATGCATCGCACCCTCTGCACTGGGTATTCAGTATGGTCCATTTTTTACCATTTCTGAGAAGTTTCAAGTGGAGAACTTCTGGAAGATGATGTAATCAGCTGACCTTGTTCCTTTAGGTAGCGAAGCAACACTTTTAGGGACTTAGGAGCCCTCAGTTTATGGACACTTATGATTGGGGTTGCAGTGCCCAAAAATGTCTATAACAGTTGCCCCCTAAAGCATGAGGTCGTTAATCTTTTGATGTCGGGTGAAATTCTTTACCATGAGGATTCGAAGTTTTTTTGAGCTGGGAGGTGACCTGTAATAAGATACAATACAATACATTATCTTGACAACATTTTTTCATGATCTAGCTGAGGCGGGCATTCCCATGCTCAGCTTATAATTTCATTTTCATGTACATAGGACAGACAATCGTCTGTGTGGCGGACTAATGATTCAGACTCATCATCCTTTGATTTGGATGATCATCTGTTCGGCAATGATGTACATTTGATGTCTTTATATTCCTGAATACATCACAGCCCGGAAGGATGAAACTAGATACGGGGTCTTCAAAAATCGTTCAGTCTTCACTCGGAGTACAAGTCGATCCATGTGAAAAATGTTCTGTAGTCGAACATGGAAAGACATTGCCTGATTACCAGCCAATGATGTAAGCTGTTAACAGGTGCGAGAGGAATCAGCAATAATGACAATGCCCCTCAAGGTACTACAATACAATTTGCATGGTGTGAAAAAGGACTTGGCGTTGAACACCATGCAAAATCTCTCGGTCGAAGGCCATTAATGTAAACCTGTCGTTAAAAGTGAGAAACTTGCCATTGAGGCATGCAAGCTTCAAAGTACTGAAAGGGGTTGTTCCTAAGTCAACTTCTTGGATAATGAGCTGATGTCGACAAGAAGTGACCCATCGTAGGAGGGCCTTAATGAATCCCACATCTACGACACAGAATGAAGCAAATAATTTTGGAGGTGAAAACGATCTGATGATACAGTGTTCAGGGTGGCGGTCATGAAAGAATGGAGCATGAATGTATTGCAGTGGGTGAGACAGAGGCATATTTTTTGAATAACTTCTCTTGAACATATCAGCAACACTGACGATGGATTGGTAGCGTTAACCCCAGATATGGATGGTGTGACGGACCAATGGTGATGACCAGTGAATGGAACAACCCCACCCGGCTTGGATGCAGAAGGAAAGTGTCATGTTCAAGAGCGACTTGCTACCAATAAAGCATTTTCAAGTTTTCTTCCCACCTTTCCCCAGTCATTGCTAACCAGTACCTCTTTATTTTTGTCAAGCTTGAGGAGGATAACATATGCTTGTTCTATAATCCACCGTTCGGGTGAACATGTCGCTATATTTTAGCGAGCCTAGCGACAGTGAAACTCGTTCTCATCCATTTGGACAAGTTTGTCGCTATTCAGTTTTAACGAGATCAACGACAAAGATAACTCAGTCCTTTTCAATTGTAGAGAGTTTGAAAGGGATGGGAAGGAGACTCCAAAGATTGGTTTTTATCATATAATCCCTTAAGTCCAAAAAAGCGCAAAATAATATGAAAGGAATGAATTTTTGATCATTTTAACGAGCCGAACAAGACAAGCGCTCAATCCTTTTGTGTAATAATCCCTCAGGTCCAAAAAGATTAAAATCTAGAGGAGGCATAGCACTTCCGATGAATTTAACGAGCCAGAGAGACTAATTTCTCGGCAATCATTTCATATTTTACGAGTCAGTTGAAAAGAGCTTAAAGGCGACTCGTTTTTCGAGGAATGAGTGATGATTTCGGGTAGTAGCTGATTCTAGGTAAGGTTTGGAATTTTCCAATCATGGTAGTGTCACAAGGATGGCTAATAGAATCACTCTTCACAGATATTCCTCGAAAGGGTAAACAATCAAATGGAGGTGAATGATCGGCTAAAAACAGAGTGGAGGTGATGATGACAACATGACCAAGGCTCAAAAGCTGACGATAAGGAATTCACAATGGTTATTTACTGGTTCATTTTTTAATGAGCTTGAACTCTGGGGGAAACATTTGCTCATGGCTTATGTTTATTTTTTAACGAGCTTGAACTATGCGTTAAAACTGCTCGTGCCAGGTTTATTTTAAACGAGCTTGAACCCTGCAGTAACACTTCTCGCCAGTCATATAATAAGGATGTTTCATTCAAGATGCCATTTTTATGGGGCTTGCACCTTTTGAAAGCTTTGCCCCGGATCCTTTCTTTATGCAAGCTAGGAAATGACCAGCCTTACGGGTTTAAAGGGTTAGACGACCTACAAATTTAAAAAATAAATGGTCACTCTTCGCTTGCATGCGGAAAGGTTTGCATGCCCCCAGCTATAGCAAAAAATTCCCAGGTTCCCATGAAAGTTCTATCCTCGTAGCAGACATAATTCTTCCTTGGCGATGTTTACCGAAATAGACAAAGGTGAATGGCATAGAGTTGCTCCACTCACATAAATTTGATGAAGGTACCTTATTCCAGCCTAATCCCATTTTCCTGTGAGGATGGGTGTGTCAAAATAGTCATATATCCTCCGCGGAAACCTACTCTATACCCAAGGTTTTCCTGCTAAAACAGGCCAGGGTGCATGCCCCATGGGTTTCAGTCATATCCTCCTGAATCACTCGCGCTCATCAGGTGGATGGTCTGGAGATCGATGAGACATTCCATGCGTGAAAAGACCATTTAAGGATGGCATTTGACTATTTGCAATGTGTGAACCGGGGAATGACATTTGGTCTACGAGCTTGACCATTCTACCATTGTGTGGAAAACACATTACTCTAAAGAGTGAGGAGACAACGACTCCCATGCAATAAATATAGTCGTGTCCAAGGAGTAGATTATAATCCAAGGGTCCTTGAACTACCATCACGTTCATGTGAATAGTTTTCCTTCTCAAAGTAATGGGCACATTTGGAAGGATCCCTAATGGTTGACTGGTTCCTTTGTTAAAGCCTGTTAGATTTCTCATTTCAGGAAAAAGAAATGGCGAACCAATCGCTTTACAGGTAGTTGAAGAAAGGATACTGACATAAGTGCCTTCATCGATGATGGTACTAGCCATGACCATTCTGTAAGCTTGTACAATGATTCAGAATGGTGCACTAGCTGGTATACAGGGTCTGCCTAGTAGATTCCACTCGAAGGAAATGACTAGGTTGCTTGGAGGTGGGACCAAATAGACGGCCAGATATGACTCTGATGAAATTCCTTCCTGCGATAAAGGAATGGGTAGACTGCCCCTAAGTTCATCGGAGTCTGTGTTTACAAAAAGAATTTGAACGGTTTCGTTCTCTTTCTCTTCGGTGACGGTATCATTCGAAGATGAACATTCTGAAGGCAAGACTGGGTCAACTGCCGCCTCAACCTTTTGACTTTCATCTGGTATGGATTCAAAGGGTTTATTTTCAATGATAGACATTTCGGTTGACCATAATGACGGGCCAGCCAGATTTTCAACCAGTGGTGGACTTGGCAAGAGTTTTTTATATCCAAGAGGGAGCCGTAGCGGTGAAGCAGGACGGTCATCCAAAACTCTTTTAGCTTCATCAAGGAAGTGATAATGGTGGACAACCTGATTGCCTTCACACAATTTACAAGGAAATATGGGATTCCTTTTCTATCCAGATACTTCATTTTCATTGGTTGACGGTGTGCATTCAACATGATCATCAAAGGTTGATGACGCCGAATTGTGCAAACGAGGAGACCAGTCCCTTAAGATCAGAGGGATACAGGGAAATCTCGGTTACAATGGTCTCCATTGCAAATGACACATGGAGATTTAACGCCAATAGGCTCTAGTGCCTCCTTCCTTCTCCTATTGTGTCATATTTGTAAATCCTTCAATCCTATCCCAAGTTGTTCTAAAGGGCGAATGTTAGGATATTCCAACACATAGGAAATAGTTAAGTATAACTTGGTCTACTGTAGAGTTAGGTAAAGTGTGTTTCTTTATTATGTACTTTTGTAACTTACAATCTGACGGTCACGGTATGTAGTGATCCGACGGTTCATTCTCTCCTTGGTATTACTGACACTTGATCTATGGCTTAGCACCCAATTGGTCCATGATCTCTATTTAAAGAGCATGGAGGGTCATTTGTACGTTAACTATTCATGAGAGAAGCTTATGTAAAATTTCATTCTTTTATTAATAAATTGCCTGAAGTGGCCGCATTGGCTCAGGTCGTGGACTATTCCCCTCTTTGAGGGTTTTAACCACGTCAAAAATACTAGTGTATTGATCTGTGATCTATTTTTGAGTGGTGTCCTTTGGTGTTCTGTCTGAGGAACTTACCCTGTAAATTCCTACATGGTATCAGAGCTATTTGAGGGTCGTGTCTGTTGGTGATCCAAATCTGAAGCCAATAGAACTGCATCCGACTGTCGTTCCCTAGATCTACTATTTCTGACTATTTTCAGGCCGAGAGGACTACTCTATTATGTTAGGAGCATCTGTTCCAGTGAGGAACCCCTTTCGTTTCATGCAAAAAGGTTTATGGTAGCCCTAGCTACGACATTTTAAGATCTGGAGGTATATAATGTTTATTTGCAGTTTCTAGTTATTTTCTCTCTGTTTATTATTTCGGTTTATTTAGCTTCTTTTTTATTACCAGATATATACCTTTCATTTCTATGTATGCTCTTTGCCCTGTGACTCTGTGCGATCTGGGCAAATCAGAAACAGAGAGGAAAGATTTTTCTCATGCTCTTTCCGTTGCGCCTTAGTGTGATCTCGGAAAATCAGAAACATTGAGGAAAATATTTAGTTTCCAGGTAAAGCTAACTTCAAGCCGCAAGGTTTGCTTTTTTTGTACGTCCATGTTGGGTTTGTGATTTTTGTTTTGTAGGGAAAAAGAGCTTTCTCAAGCAAGCATGCAATCCAAAGCTTCAGTGACTAGAAAAAAAAAAAAAACCCCTTCCTCTTTTCCAAAAATTACTAAACTTTTAGTTTAGCTCACTTGGTCCAAAACTAATTTATGAGAGTAGAGGTCTTGAGTTCAAGTCTCCTTTTTGTTGAGCTAATTAGATTAAGTTTGGAAATGGGGCAGATTTTTTTTAAAACATTATCATTCATTTCCACACATTCCGGCACTTCGTTAGCATCTTCATCAACTTTTCTTCAAAAAGCCATAACTTCTTCATCCGGAAGCCGTTTTCAAAGCCGTTTCTTTTTAACCAGCCTAATTTTTCGAGATCTTTCCATTGAAACACTTAGTTTTAGCATATATAGCTTCAGTTTTTGTTAAAATGGAAATTCCATGCCAAGTTATTCTTGATAGCACCAACTACTTCCAATGGTGGTCCTACATTGTGGATTTACTTAGAAGTAAAGGTCTTTACAGAATAACCACAAGCCAAGAAACCAAACCGGAAGATGAAGATAAGGCAGCTAAATGGGAAAATAGGCAAGATCAAGCACGTGGGTTGATAGGGATGTCTATTTCTCCAGATCTTAGATTCCATATTGCAGAACTTGATACCCCTGATGAAGCAATGAAACAGATTACTAAAGTTTTTGGAATCATAAATGAACTTAGAGCTCGTCAACTTGAAAATGAGTTGCTTACATTGGACCCCAATAATTTTTCTTGCATTGAAGATTTTTTGTCCAAGTTCAATACCCTTAGACTTCTCTTGGAAGGTGTTAAGGTTAAGAAAGAAGTTAGTAACCTTATCTATTCCATTCTTACTAAGTTGGGACTAGCCTACTCTGTGTTTGTTTCCACCTTCCATTCTACAAGAGAAGCCTTCATTTCTCAAGGACAAGACTACAAGTCCCCTTCCTTTGATTATTTTTGTGATTCTTTAATAAGAGAACAAGAAAAACTCTTACACCTTGGTCTTCTTAATCCTGGAATCTCTTCTAAGAAAGCGTTAGCCGCCCAGTAGCAACCAAATTCAAAGAATCCTAAGAAGTTGTATCCTAAAAGGAATGGTCCTAAACCAAGCAAGGGTCCTAAGCAATTTCAGCCTCAAAATGAAAAATCATTTCAACAAAATGATAAGGCAAATAAAAACAAAGGGAAGAAGACTGATAGACATTTCCACTTTTGTAATCAAGATGGCCACTTAGAATCCAAATTCTTTAAGAAGATGGAAGTAGCAATGAAGAAGCATAACATCCATTTGGAGCACTCTTCAACTTCAACTTCATCTTCAGGAATGACACTTTCTGCATGTGGTTGTCAAGCATCTCGATCTGGCTATG